>JANJYQ010256011.1:1740-13886 GCA_024605255.1 Rastrelliger kanagurta | reverse complement strand
CAGTTCTCAAGCAGTTTGGCATCCTGGAGCCAATGTCCTCTTTTGAAGGTAAGGGCTGACCTGGGCCCCTTCTCCTAATTAACAGGTACCTGCAGTGTGGAGGCTGCACTCCTGATGACTCAATACTTCATGTTTATCTTTTAGTATATGTGCTACTGGAGTAACACTTCATGTTTATCTTTTAAACTGTAGTGTTAATAGTCTCTACAAAAATACAAGTTTCAAGTTATTTGAAACATACATAGACATAGTGTCATTGTATCTCCAAATTAGGCACATTTTTCAGATAAAGTGAAAGATTAAATGTTCCTATGATGGGCTGTTTCTTTAGCTAAATAAACCATTTAAAAATCCACTAGATTGGCTCGCTCGGTGGCGTGGTGGGTAGAGCGTAGGCCATATAGAGCAGTGCTTTTAAGTGGCAGACCCCGGTTCGAATCCCAGCCGGATGTCTATCCCCCCTCTCTCTCCCGTTTCATGTCTACCAACTTTGCAATAAAGGCATCTGTGCCAAAAATTTAAAAAAAAGTTTTAAAAAATCCACTAGATTAGCTGAAGAATACATGGTCACAAAGCTGAGTTTTCAGAAAGTGTGCCAGATTCATTCCAAATTTGATTTTGCATGTACCCTGCTGGTAGGAGGGATGAGTTTCATGATAAACACAGCTGGAGAGATTCTGCCAGTGGTTTATGCAACTCTTCACTAGTACTTGTTTCCAAAACAGAGAACCAAAGTAGTGTCACCACATTAAATGAGAGAAAGGACCTGCTTCATTTTTAAACTTCCAATAATATTTTTTTGTATTTAATATGCAGTGTGCATCTAATTTTCACTCGCTACCCAGTTTTTACCACATCTCCTATATTTTAATTTGAATACCATAGAATTAACTGACCAACTGCTAATGTACCTAAAACTGGATTCAACTTTATTAAATCAATGCAAGTATCACTGTGTTACCTACATATTTATGTATTATTTAGTTTACTCCTCAGGAACAGACCATATTAATAAACACCACTGTAAATATGCTAGGATTAGCCAGGAGGTGAGTTTTCATCCATAATCACTGGTCAGGTATGAAGTTTGTTGAAATCAAGCAACAAATTCAAAACAATAATCATGATATAAGGAAAGATAAAGGTGACTTAAGCAGTACTAGAAGTAAACAAGTTACACTTACATTTAAAAGTATTTTTGTACTACTGATACTGTCTAAAGAGTTCTGAAATTCTGAAATATTGTTTTTCCACCATCACATTTTAAAATGAACTAAAGTAAACTCAACAACACAAACATTTTACAATGAAAGACGAAAGAATAAAAAGTCCTGGTGGCCAAAGTGTTGACAGCATTAAGTCAGTCCCTGCTCCCTGGTTTGAGTCTGGCCACAGGCCTTTTTCTCTATCACCTCATTAACTGTGAGCAATGACGTATGTATATCTGACTGTGCAGCATTAGAGTGAAAAAAGTTTAATGGAATGTTTATTTTGCCTACTCATGGATATACCATAAAATGTTGATGGGTCAATAGACTATGTACATTTGGGACTGTAAAAGAGACATCAGATACTGCTCTTTGACTGATGCAGTTCCCTTTGATTAGCGTTTTGGGCTGAAGGCCAGCCAGTTAGAGTGCCCTGCAGTCAGTATGCCAAGACAATTACAGCAGCAAGGCTCCAGCAGGCACATTAGTGCTTCTCATATGGCTTGGCATTATAAGTAATAAATTCAACAAAAACAGCAGTAATGTCCTTTCATTATTTATCACTTCTCTCAATCTCTTCAATCTTCAGTTCCACCAGTAGTGCCCCCCTCCTCCTCCCACTGTGGTGATCCAGAGAGGCTGGGCCCACACCCCGGTTTAGCATTACTTTGCATCAATTATACATGCAGTATCGAACAGGCTTTCTTTGAGGCTGCCTAAATATGGAGACTGGAGTACTCCTCCAGGACCCTGAAGGACACTGGTCATCTCTCCGTAGCCTCCAAAATTCTCAACATGTGTCTTCATCCTTTCTTCTGCCACTTCATTATTTCATCATTTCCCAGTGGGACTAATTTACTAACAGTGGTATCATTTTCTCATCTGCTTTTGCATCTTATCACCCACACTGCATTTAATCAATGGGCAGCAGATGTGAGTTAAAGGTATCTTTTGCCTGAAATGACTACATACAAGGACATATGACTTTTCAGAAAATACGAGATGTGCTCTTGGATATAAATAGTTCCCAAATAGCAGCCCAGCTATAAATACTCGTATTCTGATCATCACTATTGTTACTGAGACTCTCTGAGTTGTGCTGATGCAGGTCTGTGGTCACTTAGGAGTCATCATGTGGTGTTTCCTGTCTGTTGGGTGCTTATTTACAGTTTGCTAGTCTGTAAGCTTGTGTGACTTACCTTACTTAACTTACCATACCTTACACACTTTGGCTTTGAAACCTAGTCTTTCAAACAACATTATAATGCACAGTTATAGTTGACGAAAATGTAGTTAAACTGTTACATTACATTTTTTGGCAATTGTTTACTTATTTCTTGAAATTATTCTCCATTTCACAAAACAATAAATACAAATGCATAACTGTACACTCTCATCTCAAAACACCACACACACCATTTCAGACATTACACCATCAAATACACAAACACTAGAAATTGAAATCACACACCCTTGAGATCAATGTAATACGTAAAACAAAAAAAAACTGTTACTGCAATGAATAATGCTGCCTATATGACGTACACAATACTGTATAAGGAAACAACAGGTTTATACATTTTCAAAAATTTAAATTCCTGTAAAATAAATTGCAATTGAATGAAAAATAAATAGCAACTAATAAAGAACGTACAATACAGGGAAATTATTTCCATATTTACCAATGAAAAAAAACAGTTCGTACGTAAAGAAAGAAATCCCATTTATGTATCGATTGCATAAAACAAGTGAACTGAACCTCAGCTCTGTTATTTATCTATCCTGATCTCATGATTAGTGTATGAGCAATTTTGACTCTTTGTGTTTCCACCTTGGGAATATTGTGTTAACAAGGATCCAGCTGTGATGACTTCAGTTCATGATACTGAAATTGATTTGGGATGCTAAGTTAATAGGCCCAGTTATAGTGTGTAAGAGACAGGAAACACTCATATTAAAAATGTGAAACTTTACGATGTGAATTTTAAGACTGAGAATGTTTTACACAGTGAGGTTTGTGACTAGGGTGAAAAAAGACTTAAATACATGAGATTTTCCTCAGGAAGATGAGACTCTAAATCTTGGTTTAGGCCTAGAATATTGTTAAGTACACTTTAAAGGTAAATAGCATTCTCATGTTCCTTTAAAATGCCACAGTCAGAGAAGTGATCAGGTCTGTGTATAACTTTAATATCTCAGGTTAAAATTCAGCTCAGGATTTATATTGCATTTCCCTTTTCTCTCTTCTTTTTTTTACTTAGTGCTATTTCAAAAATGGCAGGAGGCAAATATAGTGGAGCAGTGGTGAGTGCTGTCTCCTCACTAAGACGTTGTGGTTTCAGATTCACTGGCCACCAGGAGTCTTTCTGTTTGAAGTTTGCATGTATTCCTTCTGCATATGGTCTTATTCCAGCTGCCTCCTGCAGACCAGGTTAGGTTAATTGGTGGCTCTGAATTGTCCATAGGTATGAGTGTGAATGGTTGTCTGTCCTGTAATTGATCTGGTGACCTGTCCAGAGTGTCCCCCACCTCTTGATTGACCCTCATCTCCCCCGCAACCTTCTTGACTGGCTCCCTTGTGACGCCCTAGGGCAAGCAGTAAAGAAAATTCAATGGATCCTTTCTTACATGACTTTTGACACTATTTTCTTGCAGTACATTAGAAGTCTTTTGTCAATCAGCAAGCCAATAAGGGTTGTTTGTTGCATTATTTATATCATCAGCACTCAAGAACAGATCGATTGATGTTGCCTCAATAAAAAATACACTCCATAATGTTCCTTGTGTGTGTTTGTGTTGGTCTGCAGGTCTGTGAGGCTGACCAACCAGATATAAAACAAATCTGCTGGCCCTTGCTTGTTGTTTCAGTCTGGTCCTCTATTCTGATGTCGATTTTGGGTTCAGTCCAGCTCGGTCCTATTCTGGGAGGACATCGATGCCAGAGAGGCAGCCTTGTCTTTGGAGCAATTTGAGCCCTATTCTGAGGCTCTCTGATACCAGTATCTGGTATTTTTACTCCATATTTGCGAATTGTGCAGGATATTTTAGTGGCAAGTAATATCAATATACTGTAGAGAGATGGGAAGGAAATGAGTAGTTTTGCATGTTCATTTCTTTATTTGTATGCCCTATGCACAGTTTTGTAGGGGTGATAGTACTCATACACACTTTACACACTAAATTAATAGTTATCAGTAATGTGAATGTAATGATTCAGTTGCTAAAGACAAATAACAGCTAGAATAGCAGTCTGTAAGTTTAGAAAATTACATCATTTTATTTCTGTTTAAATATTCAATTTCTGAAAGGTTAAGACCTTAAAACAACCAGATTGATCTTCCTGCTTCTTGATTTATTTATTCTTTTTGTCATTTTAATTTGTGGCTAGTGTGTAATTAGTGGCGCAGTTGGATTTACGTAGCACTTTTAACCAAAGCGCTTTACAATGTTTTTGCTGCTCACTCACACTTTCACACACACTTGCACACAAGCTGCTATTTAGTATCTGTTGGTTTGTGTAACCATCAGGAGCAATGTGGGGCTCAGTATCATAACCAAGGACCAAGGTCAACATGCAGACAGGATTGAACCACTGACCTTCTGACTGATGGACAGCCTACTCTATCTCCTGATCTCCTTGACATATTTAATGTATTGGATGAACGAGTAATTAATCTGCAATGGGACACCACATTCATGGAGCAAAAATCTTATGTGATAGTTTTAGAATTCTCAAATCTTGCAGTCTTCTCCAGTACTCCATGCTTTATGCACCATCTCGGCTTACATCATGTGAACAAACAATAGAAATACAATTTATGCAAAACATCACATCAATCCCCCATTCAAAAATAACACACATAGTACTTTATATGATAATGTACATAATGAGTTGTGAGTAGTGTTTTGATTGTGAAACTCCCACTGGCCTGCATACTCACATGCCCACATGTACATTGAAGAAGTTTCTGGTTACTGTAATTGGGGTTTTTTTGTCCATGGGGGCAATCATGATCCCTTCCTAAAACAACTGATAGACAAAATCCACAGTCCTCAGTTATTTCAAGCTGGATATCTTTTTAGTTTTTATTGCAAAATTTCCCCAGACTGTTGCCTTTCTGACTGCAGTGGAGGAATACAAACAAAAAGTGGGAATACTGCACTAAAAGTACAGAAACTTGACACTCACTTGATTTGTGTAAGTTTGACTGATAAAGCCTCATATTTTATGAAATTTGAAAATGCATTTTTTTGTACAAGACTGTGATTCTCTGTTTTGTCCCCATCACTTACATCTGAAGAGAATCTGAGAAGAAGGGATCATCATGACCAAAATAGACAGCTGGAAAAATCATAGTGATTAATAACTATATATGGAGACCTGAGTAATTTCTTAAGGCTGACTAGACAAATTATTTATCTTAAACAGATTTTCAGAGGAAGAAGTGGACATTTAAATTGACTTTTCTTGCCATAATAATTCCTGCTGCTCATAAAACATTCATAATGTGAGTCCACAAATCCACAAACTTCTTATACAGAATTGCATTTAAAAGTTTATCTAAAGCTAATATGTCACTTTTACAGTCCAAAATATCGAATTGAATCAATTCTATATCTTTCAACATTACAGTCTTTTTAGTGCTAATGTCCCCCTTTTTGTGACTTTACTTCCACCATAGCTTAACAGTGAAACTCTAAGAGGGAATTTGATATGAGATTTAAATGCATCTTTGCACAAAATGATGTGTGGACACACTGTGGATTTTGACCCCCTTCACTTACACTTACTTAAGTATCTGAAGTAAATCTTTTAACAGCCTCTTAGATTAGGATGAATAATTGCAGTGAACCTCTTTCAGTGTTCATTTGGGCACCTGACTGTTGTTTTAAGACAAACTTGAGAAACTGTGCATCTGTCCTTTAAGTAACCTCCCCACATTATTTTCATTTTCACGTGTTGAGGAAAATGTCTCCACTGTTGTCATCTCATTAGTCTCCACTAGAGGGAAGCAGCAATCACTTCAAAATGTTTCTGAGACAATGAGATGAGTTTTGAACAAGTGTCACAGGGCCCGAGGGAGGACTTGTTCACAGTTTCTCTTCATTACAGCATGAGTGTGTGACAGGACTCCACTGAGTTAATGTGGGTTTTAAATCGGTGTTACAGACCCCACGAGAGATGAGGAACAATTAGAAACTGGATCACAGAGCTGACTGGGAAAATGGGATTCAGGACACCTGTTGACCTTTGTGTCACCACCCTCTTTGCTTTCTTAAAGGCAAATTAATTTTATATATGCCGCATTTAACAAAAAACTATTTAAATATTTGTAAGTCTTTTTCATTTAAATCTTTGATATGCAGTGTCTTCATGGATATACTGATGTCTTATGTAGTTGTTTGATAAGATTAATAGAAATGCAGCATTTTTCCGATTCTTCAGGAGTTCACGGGTTAATTACCAGAAACTAACATGTGAGGTGCAGGAGGAATATAGAAGAGAATGCAGAGCATCAGGCATTCAATCAGTGGAGGATTTTGTGACACATTTCACCTTGGATAAATTACATTTTTTACATTTTTGCCTCCAATTAGAGGAAAAATATTCACTGAAGGAATCCCAAACCAACTGCATGCTTGTGCTAAAAAAATAATAATAATAACACATATATGTAAATGTGAGAGTATCTGAGCTTGCCTTTNTTTTTTTTCTTTTTGCTCTTTTGCTTTTTGGAAGTATTTTTACAGTAATAATCTGGTAAAGCATCAGATCCTGCTCCTGGTTGTGAAGAATATTCTGAAAAGGTCCTGACGAGATCCACTAGAGCAAAGAAGAGCACGGAGGGGAAAAAAAGATAGTCAATTAAAACGACAAAGAGAGAGAGAGCTAAATAGAGTAACAGAAACTGCAGGAAGAAGAAAATGTGACAGAAAGACAGTAATGAGTGAGTGACACTGTTTCAGGGGCAGGAAAGGAAACAAGGAGAACAAGAAGAAGAAGAAATAAAGAGAGTTACAAAGATGGATTGATTAAAAAAGTGCAGAGAAAGTGAAAGAGTTAGGAATGTATGAGGATGTAGAATTCAACTGAAGGGAACACAAAAGAAGGGACCGTGGAAGAAACAATAGGAGAAGAGGAGAAGATGAGTGTGAGGTGGGAGACGGAGGGACTGCAGACGGTTGGCATCGTCTGCCTGGTGATCATGTTCCTCAAACTGATGCACCTGCTGGGCCTGATCGACATCACAGAGACCGGTGAGACAACCTGGGAGAGGGGTGAGGAGGAGGAGGAGGAGAAGGGAAAAGAGGAGACATGGGTAGGGGGATAACATGTCATGGAGCAAGGAGGCCAGAGTCAACGTTTTTATTTTAAGTCAGTTGGGAATAGTATAATATTTTGTTTGATCTCAATCAAGGCAGATCCAGTATAAATAATTTTCAGTCCTTATGAGATTAAATTGTATCATTAGAATCAATTTATAGAATATTATGATAAAAGCGAATTTCTTTAACTTCTCTCAATGACAGAAAATGTCTTATTGTTGCAGTACACTTGAACAAATGCTACTTTTGGTTCTCAAAATGTTTCTTTGAAGGATAAATCAGCCAAAGTTATATTTTTTCATTGTCATAAAAAGTTCACATAAAGACCAAAACCAACTATGAATTTACTCTGTATGACTAATGTATTTATTCACTCAGTCTTATCCAATTGTTGACATTTCTTTGCACCATAGACTTTCATTCTTGTCCTAAAAATTTAAGCACATCAATGAGTCATGCAATATATTTCCTTGTCAAAATGAACATTCATTTATTTTCACACATACCTGCTGTAAATATCCACTTACAATAACTCCCATAATAATCTCCAACAAAATGCTATACCTACTGCAGTTTACAGGTGAAATGGCTTTGATGGCACAAACCGACTAGGGAAGGCAGAAAATATTGAGAGACAGACATATGCAATGTTGGCTTTGAACTTTTTTTCTTTGAGATTGACAATAACAAAAAGTAACATGACAATCAACAGTTTTTAATTCATATTTGAGCCAAATGAATGTATCAATCATCTATGTATTTAAAAATGTTTCTAACATCTCTTCTTTCAGGCCCAGATTCACCTTTTTTTAAAAGTAAAAATAAGAAAACAAAATGACACTAGACCTCATTTATCTGCATATTTTTTATCAATCTAAAACCATGTTGTCCAGGAGTAAGTAGCAATATGAAGCTATAGGAAACTGTGTTAGTTAGTTAACAGTAGCAAGAGAGTCCAAGATAAATTATGCTATTTTTTATAATTATGACATGATTATCTCATTTTTAACTCGTGATAAATCATAAGAGAGATACACCTAAAATGTCAAAAATAAAGCAAACAAAGAAACAGTAGACTTTACAACATAACATGTTTTAACCATATCATAGTCATCATTAGGAATATAAGGGAGCAAACTGTATATACTGAAATAGACCTGAAATTAAGATTTGTAATGCAGGCTGTGATTGCATGAATCAGATACCAATAAAATGCACACAATGTATGACACAGGAGAACAGGATAAAACAATTTATAGTCTTAGAGAAAAAAAGGAGAAATAAATGACAATCAATGTATTAAGACCGGGAATGGGCAAAGTACTGGGAAACAAACTTTAACTGTAGGGGAAATGAGAAAAGTCTTTTTTTTCAAGGTCAAGAGTGAACTTTAATGCTCAAGCTCAAGTGTAAAATACTCCGGGAATTTTCATCTGTGGCTCTCAAGAGAGGTCAGAGGTCATCTCCTGCTGAACTACAGTATGTACAGGTCTCATTGTTTGAAGTGAACCATAAAGGAGAGATTCAACCCACTTTGAGTTCTCCTTGCTGTGATTTTGGTTTATGTATCACAGCATATTATATTTCAGTGCACCGCTGGATGTTTAATCAGAATATAACTTGAGTCCTTTCCTCCGGACCGCTCGGCGCTCTTCATATAAACCTCACAGTGTCCAGATCTGACTTGTTTTTTTTGTTTTGTTTTTCTTCCTCTTACTATCNTCCTCCTCCTCTGTTCTCTCTGTCTAAAGATGGTGAGTATGGTAACAGTAGAAACCCAACTGACTTCTAATTTTCCAGAAAACTCCCTCCTTTTTTAAAATTTTTTATTTTTTAATGTTTTCTTTTTCCCAGTCTTACAGTGCTTTCTCTTAGTGTGTGTGAACTGGTAACCAACAGTGCCGCAACACTTACTGTAAATGTGCATTTGTGATTCTGAGAGGAAAATAAATGCTTTCAACTGAATTTCTTAAATTCAGATTTTCTGCTGTGGATTTTTTGAAAGCAAATATGACAAAAAAATATAGTTTTGGTGACATTTCCGCCATAAAGAAAGTACCTCCACTTCTTTTTACCTCCCTCTTTGGCCCGCATTCACAGGTTTTTGCTAATTCTCACTCTTAAAGTCGCATGTTTTCCCTACCAATGCCTTCCTTCTTGAATGTGTGATCCCACCCCTCCCTGAATGTCGGCCTGCATCCACACACTCAATGTCTGCCCCCATCCTCCCTGTTTTTCTCCTCATCTATCCCTCTCTGCATCCTTTCTCTCTTTTTTTCTCTTCCTGTCTGTCTATCCATCCCTTTCTCTTTCTGTCTCTCTCTCTTTCCCCCACAGACAGCAGCGACAGTGATTTGGAGCTATCGACAGTGCGTCACCAGCCGGAGGGGCTGGACCAGCTGCAGGCCCAGACCAAGTTCACCAGGAAGGAGCTTCAGTCCCTCTACAGAGGCTTTAAGAATGTATGTCTGTCCAGCTGCTGCTACTGTATCTCAAGGAGAACTGCATCTGCCTTAATTGCTTCGCCACATGCTTTATATAGACTCAAATTATTCCAATGTACACCCCTCTCTTTTTCTCTTTTCTCGAGCAGGAGTGTCCCAGTGGGTTGGTTGATGAGGAGACATTCAAGTCCATCTATTCCCAGTTCTTTCCCCAAGGAGGTTAGATATTAAAGCAATCTCTCCTCTTTTTTCATGTTTCTCTTTTTCTTTTTATGGATACTTTAACAAAACGTATGAAATAATGAACCTGACTCATTTTGTCCCCTTTGTCACACAGATGCAACCACCTATGCTCACTTCCTGTTCAACGCCTTTGACATAGACAGAAATGGCTCGATCCGCTTTGAGGACTTTGTCATCGGCCTGTCTGTGTTGCTCAGAGGTTCAGTCACTGAGAAGCTCAACTGGGCCTTTAATCTCTATGACATTAATAAAGATGGCTACATAACCAAAGAGGTATGCTTTGGTTGGTAAATGCAGATCCAGAGTGAACAAAAGAGTGTCTGCACACTCCTAAAATTTTAATTCCACATGGACATGACGATGTTTTGACCACTGTGCATTATATTCTCGTCTTTATCTCAAGTAGACCTACAGTGATGTTGTCATTTTTGGGAACAATTTAGCAAGTGCGCAAGTACTCATTTGTTCATGAATATATTATTATATATGTATTTTGACACTGAAACAGACAATGTATTTATCATTTCATATGATTACTCCACTGATTAAAAGAATGCTACACTGTAGCCCTGGACTCCTATAACATTTCTGCAGTCATACTTTTTTAAAGCCAGATAATTGATATCTTTTTTAAGAAGCATGTTGTTCTTCCCTCATTACATACAAAGCAATCTCAGTCAGAGATTCACTTATCATCATTGCCTTGGCCAAATAGAGGTCCAGTAACTTCACTTCTTTAAAACTTCACATCCAACATTTTTTTAATTTTTAGATTTGTGGTTTTCAGTCCAAACAGATGCTGCTGACCTCTGCAGCCACAATAGGCTTTAAACAGCTTTATCACATAACTTATTTGAAAAAATTAGCTTAAAGAACAGTTTGCAAAGCAGAAATGCTATCAACAAAAAGAACAAAATCAATCTAAAAAAACATAATCTTTGTAGAAATGTATCCAGCTTCATAATTGTTCTCATTGAGTCCATTTACTGATGTTTAGTAAGAGTACTTTCATCCAGTTTATTATTATAATTTTCAGCTATATCTTTGTTTGTTACCTCTTCAGGAAACTTGATGCTTTTTAAAGAGAAAATTCAAAATCAGTTAAAAATGAGATTAACTCTTTTACCTGTTGTCTGTTTACTTCTATTCAGGAGATGCTGGCAATTATGAAGTCAATCTATGACATGATGGGGAGGTACACCTATCCATGTGTTAGAGATGAGGCTCCCTCTGAACACGTGGATAAGTTCTTCCAGGTTGTGAATCTACATAAATAAGAAATGTACACTGTGCTGCTAGGTCATTTATTTTATTATTTATCTTTTTCTGTGTTCTATCTTTTTCCTACAGAAAATGGACAAAAACCGAGATGGTGTAGTGACCATTGAGGAGTTTATCGAGACCTGTCAGAAGGTGACTCACGCTTTTCCACAAACTGACAAGCATCACTCATACAAAAATTAATTCACAGTTTCCCATCAACACAAACAGTGGACAGCACAACAGGGTCCCGACTTCACTGTCAAAGACAATATGATATTTATGTTTAACCAGGCGCTGACAGATTATCCACATTCACACATACAGTAAAGCATCACTTACCTGAAATATTCCCTCACTTTCTTGCCTTCTTCTTCTTCTTCCAGAAACCTCTGAAATCTACCTAATCTTTAATTTCTTCTTTCTTGTTTTCTGTTTCCCATCAATCACATGATCACTCCACGGTTATGCAATTACTATCAGGAGGACTATCATTCTGAAACAAGATCAATTTCCTGTGTGCGCACTTCAAGCTCATAAGATTGTTCTTGATTTGCATGAGCTCAAATTACTTTACTTTTAATTTCGCTTTTGAGAATTATGGTACACAAGCCAACACAGCATGCACAGGAGGATATAGAGTAAAAGTGATATAGATGATGCT
>JANJYQ010255749.1:0-12224 GCA_024605255.1 Rastrelliger kanagurta | reverse complement strand
TACTCCTTCTCTTAACTGTTGATGTGCACTGTTTTTGTGGCTGGTCCTCGGAATGTCATTATCACTGTGTCTGTTGTTTTACCTCTAGTTTTTCAATGGATTGTGATGAAATTTTGTACAGACATTCATGGTCCCCGGGTGATGCATCCTGATGACTTTCATGATCCTATTGCACTACCTTGAGATTGACATTTGCCATTTTGAATCAAATATCTGGAAAGTGTGCGATAGATTGAAATTTTGTACATATATTCATGTGCAGCTCAGAATGGGTTTTCCCCTAATTCATCATGTAGCAATATCATCATGTTCAGGTTACTTTGTTTAATACCTTAGTTTATAACCAAATACCCACCAAACTTATGACAGCCTGACAGAGGTGCTCATGTTGCTTTGGATTCTTTTTAATCTATGATCTTAGGCTGTGAAATTCAAAACACTACTTTGTCAGATGGATGTCATGGTAGAGCAGCCACTGCTCTGACAACGGCAGCAAATTGGCTCACATCTTTGAAGGCATGGCAGATTCTGATTTAAGTCAGTAAAAACTAAACAATATTTAATATTTGAGACTGTTTTAAAATTGTATTTCTTCTATAACACAAAGCCAGTGATGGTAATATGATCAAATAACTGTCAATGGTGTAACTTTAAAGCATATGGCTGGTGTTATTTTATATGTGTGTTATCACCAAATCCCATAAAAATACCAAAACTAACAAGAGATGAACCTGTCACTCATGTTCTTTCAACTTTTCTGTCCTCTCTCTGTGGCTCTCAGCCCATTGGGATAAAAAACGAGCTTGGCACTGTAGTTTTCAGCAAACATTATGCAGACATGAGAAAACAGAGTATTCATCAAGGACTATTTTCATCTGTGCATTGATGCACACTTTGGTACTTTAATGAGTATTTATGGCATCAGGACAGTGTGTGTGGGATTGTCTCAAAATAAACTGCAATGCCCACATTTGTCATAATAAAGGAATGTGTGCACCGGTGTGTCTCATTTATGTGTTTTTAATAGTAGCTGGAGAACAATGGAGCTGTATGGCCCAGAGACACAGAGGAATACACTATATCAGGCTTTGGCAAATAAATACTTGTTAGTTCACAGTTGGTTTTGGCCTTTTTATGAGATTTGCTGACCATAACAAAAATATAACATGCCACTACCATTATCCTGTAATTATCCTGCTACTTACTGTATACTGTCTAAAACATACCCCATAAACAATTCCTCTATAAATGTTGGGAAAAACAACAAATGGTTACAGTAGTATTGGAAATATCCAGATATGAATTGGAGAACCTTGCTGACAAGAAGCTGAGTCATGAAGAAAAGAGTGAAAGACAGGAGGGGTGGGGAGAGAAGAAAAAAAGAGTGAGAAGTCTGTCTTCATTCCAGGGTTTCTGTAAATTCAGGCAGAGACTTGAGTCGCTGTGACATCATTTCTGTCAGTGGCACCGGCACTTGTCGCACACTGCAGGGAGGGCCCTACGGCAGTCTGCAGGGCGGCATAGACAGCTGTCACTTCTGCTTGGGGATTTCCCCTCATCTCCACCCAGAGTGATGCAGGTAATTAGCCGGCGACAGAGCAGAGGGTCTCAACATCTGAGGATTGGTGAATGGAAGAGGGAAACAGAGAGAGAGAAAAAGAGGAAGGGAGAGGTAGCTGCAGCCTGTTGGGTTTACTAAGTTCTGTTAGCAGACTGAGGAAGTAACATATACACTTACCGCCACCTACTAGTGTTGTTACCCAGAGAGGAACTGCAAACACCAATATTTCAGTGCTTTTTCAACCACACTCCCAAACCTCCATGCATAGTCTTTCCCTTTCCTTTTATTCCTCATACTGATTTAATTTAACTTTTGCTACAAATTGTATCTCAAGCTCTCCTTCAATTCTGTTCTCTGGTTTTGACATGCAGGATGTGAGCACTGCTTTGCATTTTGCCAATGTCATTTCTATATCAATTATGTCTAGTGGGCTTCTGTGGAGCACTTGACAGAGCACATTAACACAGTCCCCAGGTAATTCCACCTTGTTTCTCTCTGCAAACATTGGGACGTGCCTGAATTTTGTGAACAGTAACTGAAGAAAATGGGTGGGATGGAGGGGGGTCAAATGCGTGTAATCCACCAGCCATCCTGAACGGTGAGCACAATGACAGGCATGTGGAGAAGTGTAAAATTAGAAATGTGAAATCAAAGCTGCTTTTTCCTCGATGCTCTAACAACGAGCCTTATTATACTGCTAGTTTCAGGTCGCATCTTTCCATAAGTGCTGATGCACTCTCACCCTGCAGGCTTCTGATTGATGCGCCTTTGTTTCTATGCTTTGTTGTGAAAAGCAAAAAAAGAGCAGCGTTGTTAAAAATAGTCTGTGCTGTCAGTGAAGTGACATTGTAAGGGTTTGTCTTCAGTACAACAGTGTAATAAACTAGCTAATTGATGTTAACAGTGGCATGGCTTCTGAGTTGCAATCACCTTTTGTGTGATACATGACATATGTTACATTTAGGGCTGTCTTTATTTCATTTTTCCAGACTGTCACAGAAAAAGAATTGATTTATTAAAGAGCTTAGTGGTTGATGCCTGTTCTCTCTCAGATTTATACATCCGCATACACCCAGAGTTGGTATATTTTCTGTTGCATAAGGATGCTGTTTACTGCAGTTTAAGAAAATGAGGTCCTCTTGTGATGTTGACAGCTCAGAAAAGTGCTTCCAGAATAGAAATTATGGGAAGAAATATAAATGAGCTGCTTATTTAGCACTATAGTCCCTCTTAGTAAGTAAAAAAAAAAAAAGTTTAAATCAGATTTTCTTTCTCCCCAGAAGTTTGTATTATTGATGCATTTCTAGTTTCTTATTTAAAAAAAGACTGAACATAAGGAGCCATAACTCTTTCTACTGATCAGTACAAATAGTTTTTCTCATGTGTTGTGATAGTGATGAGTTTAATGAGCCTCTATAATGGATCATAAGAGAGACAGCATATGAGTTTTTGTGTAGCTTTTCTGGCTATCCTGCTGTTTCAAGTGGTTGATTAGCATGCCAGACCCTACTCTCTCTGCCAGGACAGCTTTACACACAGTGGCAGGTCAACTCCCCTCTCTGCCTATGCCCATTCCTCCCACACTGTGAGCCCCTCTCTCTAGCCCTCAGTAAACTCCTTGCCCCCGGCCACAGACCCTCATATGTGCCTGGAAATCGGCCTCAGCCAATTCCCGTCTCTGCTGGACATGCACCCCCTCCTTTAAGATATAATACACTGCAACTGTGTAGCAGCATACACTCGTTTGTTTCTCTACCTCTCTTCCTTTCCCCAAACTGGTGAGCTGCTGTGGTGCTATAGTAGGCAGCTGTGAAACAGAGAAATTGTGCCCAACGGTGGTTGTCAAGCGGTGTCAGAAAATTTATGCAAGTCTCGCACCTTTGTTCTTCTCTTTGCAGTCGTCATTCTCTCATAACGTATTTCCTCCTTTCTGAAGTCTGAGCTCTTTTTTTCTACATAGCTCACAGAAATACTGCATTTGCACATGTGTCTTAAAGACGAATGCTGACATCATTTTTATCTTTTTATTAAAATCCCCTAAAGACATCAAATACAACAATGGATTTCTCGTTACTTATTTTGTCTGTGCAGCCACAAAACCATATACAGCTTAATCCTCCTGTGCCAAACATTACCCATTAAAAACATCTAGAACAATAAAGTTGTTGTGCATACAGTATGACTTATATTCATTTTGAAAGAAAGTTGAGTGCTACAGTCTATCATGGAAGGATAAAAGACAGTGGCTGCTCAGACATCACTTGTTAACAGGATGAATTTATTATTGATTTGTGTGTTTTCATGGAGTTGTTGATAATGGTAAAGAAAAAAACAAAAAAGAAGATAAAATAATGCCAACCTTTTTCTTTAATCCTGTGTGTGTGTGTGTAATTGTGTATGTGTGAGGGAGATAAAGGGAGATAGAGTTGTTTGTCTCTTCTACGATATGTGTGTGTATGTGTTACTGTATGTGTGTGTGTACTCCCATTTCCACACTTCTGGCTTCTTAATGCACTTTAATCCTTTTACTCTTCCCTTAAAGTTTCCACGGATTTGCATATATCCAATTAAACGTCTGAACACCAACAGCTTCAGTGGATCTGTGACGAGCAGAGTCACATACAGTTCGGCACTCAGTCACTGTAATACATCTTCTCTCACACTAATGTACATCAGCATTAAACTATGAGAGCCATTGTAATTAATACTTGCACTTAATACTATAATAATACTTGTACCTATACAGTGAAACCTCACATACCCACATTCTACTGACTCATATGACGCACCACTGCAGAGTAAAACCAAATCGACAAAAAGAAAAAAAAATGCTCCAGTGGAGATATCATATAGATATATTTTAATTTGTCACAAAAAATGTATGGGTGAGAGTCAAGTGAGATCCAGTTCTTTCTAAGTTTGCTTAAGTTTTTTTTTTAAGTTTTTCCCCTCACTACCATACCTTCTACAACAGAAGTTTATATGGTTATTGCTTTTTAAAAGACAATATCACAGAAAATATACAAGAAAATCATATCAAATCATAATCAAATATACATATACGAAAATCCACATACTGTATCTGTACTGTAAATCACTTTTTCGGTTCTATAACCAAAAGGGAGAATTTTATATTTTAAATTATTTGATTTTATTATTGTGCCTAGTTTTGCATTATTACAATGACGTTTTATTCTATAATGGGATGGTTACACTCACCCTCATAGCATCATGCTGAACAGTCTGAACAACAATCCACAATATCTCTGTGTCCCTATGTATAACATGTTCTCCACAACAGATGTCATTATATGTACCAAATGCTTCCCTTTAAGTAGTAAAAATAGTACAGAAGGACCCTGTGTATATGTAGTAATACCGACTGCATTTTTCATCATACATACATCATTCAACTGGTTCTTATCTATCTGTCTGTCTGTCCGTCCGTCCGTCCGTCCGTCCGTCCAATTGGTTGCTCAGCTGCAGCATCATGTTATACAGCATATATACATGTAAACAGACAAGCAAATATTCCATCTCTCTGTTCTTTGGTCTTCAAAATCCATGTTAGTAAGACAATAACATCGGCCGCATGCTAGCTAAGACTGAACATGACATTTCTGATATTTTTCCACGGGCAGACTTTATATATTCATTCTAATAATATAAAACTAACCACTAGCAATACTTCTAAAAAGCTTATTGGCATTATTAACAGCAAAAAAATGTTAAGTGAATGTAGGCCTAATTAAAGTTGAATCTTAAATAGTAAGATGTAAAATATTTTTTACATTAAATATTGTCTGTCTCTTTCCTGTCTCCTGTTTGTGAAATATTGCATCATTTATATAAGTGAAGGTAACTTGTTATACACTTACTTGACTGCATTGACAGGGCCTCACAGTATGATTCTGTTATTTAAACTGTGTTGCATCCTCCTGCATGCACACTGCACATAATGTAGAAAGCAGAAATACTGCTTAAGTGAAGAGCTTTTGTTTGTGTAAGCACTAAATTGCCTGAGTGTGAACCTTTGACCAATGAATCCACAGCTTAAAGCGCACTCTTGCTCATTATCTCATCTACTGTAGGGGAACCAGCTGCCATGCTCATTTACACAAGGCTGCAGTGCCCACTAATTATGATCAGTGTCCAAGGAAAGATCAATAGGCTCTTGTTTTGCAGGTATTTGTAGCCATGTGTGTGTCTGTGTGTGTGCATGCGTGTGTGTTTGTGTGTGTGCGCACGTGTGCATTTTTAGTTGTGCAGGTTGTGTTTTTGAACAAAGTGAGTAAAAGAGGGAAAGTATGGGTCATGGGTCTGTGACTACAGCTGCAATAAAGTTTCATTAAGTGTTTGCAGTTCAACACAAAAAAGTTTCAGTCTGCAGTCACTGGACACAATGTTCCACAGTGGTGATCCTCTTTATATTGTACAGGGAATGCATATTTATTCTATTCTATTAATGAAGATATTTTACCGTATATTACAGTTAATACTTTTCACAAACTGCCTCAAAACATCTAATGTTACATTATCTTTACATAAGCTACATCATACAGACATTGTCATACAGATCTGCTCATCTGCTTTTTCTCTCTGGCTGTGTTTGTACAGTACTGTGCAGTCATGCTAAAGAAAGGCTGAAGTTTTACAAAGCAGTACTGTAAATGAAAACAGACATGCTTGATTGCCTTCTCCTCATACAAAGTGCTACCTTGATCCCAACTGAACACAGCCACACTGTACTTTGTCATGGCAGATGATGAATTTAAATCTCGTGTTTTTGATAACAGGAGGCTCTTTTGTAACTACTCTCATCTAGATGTAGCTATTTTTTTTCAGGCAGCCGGTGCTTGATATCGAGACTGAATAAGCCAAGCTGGTGCATTTCATAGAATCATGTCGCAGTACCTCTATGGCACTGACATATTCATTCACTCAAATGTGTGTGCTGTGTTTTTATCATGATAATATTAAAATACACTGAAATCGGAAATAAAAGTAAAAGTAAAAACACATACTTACATACACATATTGTGGAAAGTATTTTAGTTAGAAGGAGACAGATTTTCATATTTCACAAGCATGGATACTCTAGGAGTTCTACAAAAGTCGTTGTGGATAAAGAGAAGACTTGAAGATATGTAGGCATTACCTGAGGAGCTAGCAGAGCTAACCGCTCATATAATTAAGGCTGTAAACAATCATATAATGTGTGAGTAGTCTTGGATGAAGCAGTGCAATCTAAGATTTCTAATGGTGTAAGGCATTCAAACATGTTTACTACAGCTAGTGTCACTCACTGCAGCTGGACCAGAAAGACCCCCACAGCCTGGTGCAGTGAGAGCCCCACAGCCTGGTGTAGCGAGCTTAGATGCGGCCGGACCCCCCCGCGGGGGCTGCTGCAGCTATTTCACTAAATGAGCTAATATTACCATGTAGGGCAAAAGTTCTGACATTGTATCCTTTAAAGTAATCCAAATTGGCACTGACAGCTTGTATGTGAACATATACAAATTAAGTTGAAGGGGGAAAAAAAACTTCTTGACAGCTGGGTTAATACCTGTAGCTCTCATCCAATCAGGGTAAAACTGACTTACATACCAAATATTCATACGAGCAGCGATCCAATCAGAGCAAAGCTAATTTACATACTGAATTTTAATGAGACAAGCAGCCGTCTTCTCCACCAGGCTTTTCATATGACACTAAGATGACATGAAACAAGCAGTCTGAGGCATTTCCAGCCCAAATAATGATACAAACTCGATTAGTGGACTTCAGGAATTAACACAAAATTAATGAAATAGGTGTTGCATGGGATCTTTAAGTAACTGTAATGTACTGTATCCATTATTAATCTCAAAAAATACCCAGCAAGACAGTTAATAATGCAAGTGAGAAGAACACCAAACGCAAAAGGTGCTATTGTAGCACTCTTGAAGGCAACATTTATGTGGTAATTGCTTGGATGGAGCCTTAATGGAGACAGATTCAGCACAAATAATGCTTGAAGGCAGCCTTCCCTATGTATCTGTCAAAGATGTTTGGTTAAATAATCGTGCTGCGTCTCTCACATAATGTGTGTTTTCATGGGAGAGTTGGAACCATGCAGACAAATTGGGTGGCTCCCTGTTGCGAGACATCGCTGCCTGGTAGTGTTGAATTCTGTGTTGTACGGTTCAGTGGCCTTGCCGGTGTCTCACTGAGAGCACTGACATGCTTCACGACACAAGTGGCCGCTTTCATTCTTCCTGCCTTCAACTATCATTCTCACTGTGTCTCCTTCTCAGCCCTACTCATTTCATCCTTGCACATACACATCTTCAGAGAAATGGGAGAAATTTCACGGAGCAGCTTGAAAAGTAAGGCTGTCCCAGGGAAATCAATTACTAACCTGATCATTTTTGGTGGTGCTTTTATGGGCATTCATCACTCATTACTGTAAAAGCAACAATTCCGTCATCACAGCAATTTTCAAATATGTGTTTTAGTGTCTTCAGTCCTCTGCAAGACTCTATTTATCTGAACAATGGAAAAATAACACTGGAGGAAAACAGTGGAACTGATTGAATGCAGCCCTAGTTAAATTGCATACTGTATATTTGCTTGGACAGCTTACAGAGGCAATATTATCTTATCTGCAATAGTATAACAATTGCAGTCACACTATAACATTTTAGACACGGGGGTTTATGTTTTATTTGACTGAAGGCTAGCTCGCCAAGCTTTTAAGTGTGATTGTTCTTGAGATGTTGTTCAAGCACTCAACAAATTAGCTCTACCTGCCATGTTTCACTTTTACAGATATATTTTCTTTCAGTTATAAGATGGTTCCTCAAATTCTCGCGGGCCGTGACATTTGCTTTATAGTTTTATAGTTAGTCCCGTGCTTTATCTCATCTGTGGCAAGTGATTGTTTGTATCATGCAATTGTGCATATTTATGAGCTGTTTATGATGCAAAATCCACATCTGATGTGTGTGCACAGGTTTTTGGGAGTCCCTCCAGGAAGAGGAAGCTGCCCTCTGACAGGACCTCTGCCCTTTGACCTCATCTATACTGACTACCATGGCCTGCAGCAGATGAAGCAGCACATGGGTTTGTCACTGAGGAAGCACAAGTCAGTACTTTGCTCTCTCTTTCTCTCTGTCTTGTCAAAAACTGTCATTTTTGTTTGTTTACCCAACTCTAAGCTCTGCAGTAAGTGCAGTGCTTGTTTGTTGCATGCGATTCTGTTATGAATAATTTCCTGTCAGCTGGAAAACTTGATCATTGGCTTATTGACTTGAATTTTCAGGCTTTTGGGTTGATGGTATTTATTATTTCTCAAAATCACAAACTCTGCTTTTTATATGCATCACATTTTAAGCAAACAGGGCTAGTTAGTAAAGTTCCTGCTGCTCTGTTCCAGCACAACACTGCAGTCACACTAGACAAAAAAATCCTTTTTTTCTTATCCAAAGCAAAACACTCATAATACAAACGACAACTGGAAAATGTTAATGGAAAAAGAACATACCAGAAGAAAAAAAACTTTTAGTTGCAGCAGTGTAAAAATAATGATCAGGACAACTATGGCTTTCTGAGGTGCAACTCAGGTAGCTGATACAGTTTGTTTCATTCCATATTTACAGTTGAAGGGGAGAGCGTATTATACCCATTTAAAAAACTGAGCAGAGACCTGCATTTTGGATTCAATTAAAATAAGACCCTGCGTACAGTAAACACGGCAACAATAAAAGCCTCCACTGACGCCAATCAGCATTAGTACAATATCAGCTGATTGACCAACACTCCTCTACTGTCATTGAGTGACAGAGCAACACTTAATTCGCTCCTCAGCTCAGACACTGATTAGGGATGCAGGGCACTGATGAATCCTCTCAGATTGGATTACATCAATCGATTTTTGACTTCCCACAGTGAACATTCACTGCTGATAAAGCGCTGATGTTGTTTTCTTTGTCCTCTCTCAAGCTGTTTACTGTGGACTAAACACATTTTCTCTCTTTTTTTAGATTATTTTTTGGCATGTTTTGCTATTATTTGACTGTGACTAGTGAAGAAGCAGACAGGAAAGGAAGTCAGAGAGAGGGGTATGACATGCAACAAAGGAAAGCACAAGGAACCATTAATTTTGTTCCATCACATTTTTTTTATAACATATTTAACTTTAATTTCCACTGCTGAACTATTGGCTTAACATTATCAGGCAATCCAAAGGGACTTGTTTATGGCAAGATAATTACAGGGTCTTCTTTAAATGCGTTTGGCATTCTGACATGTGGTTGCCAAAATTCAGTTTAGATCCGTTGAGCTTTGATCTGTTCTAGCTGAGGGCCTGTGGTGACTGTGGAACAAGGATGTGATTTAAGCCTCAGTTGTTTCACCTTGAGGCCCATGTAAGCTCTGCTCAGTGAGCAGTGGACTGGCAGGAGACATGAATATCCATCACCACAGACAGCTTTACAGACAAAACCTCTTGATATGGTTGTCCTCTTCTAGCTCAGAATGAGAATACATTTATGGTTTTCACACGGCTGCTTATACAGTGTCCCTAAATGTTTGATATGGATGTACCTATGTTATTTATATTGTTATTGTGCTATGCAAGATAATAGGATTTTTTGCATATTATGTTTTCTTTCTCACTGTTTCTTACAATTTATTATTTTAAAGTGAGAGACAACTTTGTTCTAAATTTAGCTCAACCCATTTCCTATTTTGTCTCAGGTGCCACATCCGAGTGATTGACACTTTTGGCACTGAGCCTGCGTACAACCATGAGGAATATGCAACTCTGCACGGCTACAGAACCAACTGGGGCTACTGGAACCTTCATAGCCAACAGTACATGACCATGTTCCGTATGTGGAGTTTTTCATTTGTCCAAGAGAGATTTCCAGTTTGCTCTTATTGAGGCAGAGGATGGACTTCTGCTTACAGGAAAAGATTTAGTTAAATGTTTGCATGAATTCTGATAAAAGATCTAGAATATGAATTTTTTGATGTATATGTGTGGGCATGTGTACACATGTGTTTATGTGATTGAGAATGCAAGCAGATTGTGTGAGGTTATATACCATCCTTAGGCTGTCACAGACGAGGCTTTGGGCAACAAGCAGACTGGGGAACTCATTCAGAACAGCTGTGCCTGCACAGATGCCGAAAACCGCCTACTGTGGCCAAGCACTAGCAACCATATACACACACACATAAATGTACAAAAACACACAAATTCACAGCACCTTTAGTGAAATTGGTAGCAGAACAAACTTCAGCTCTTTGCGTAGTCCCCAATTAATTCCTCAACAATGGACTGCCCCGCTGTTTCTGAAATACTGTTATCACAATCCCAGCACTCTGAAAGATGTCAGCTTTCATCTCAGGTTTGAAAATTGACTGAAAATAGTGTGTCTCTCTGCTTCCCACTTGACATACCCCCACTGCTGGGGATTTTCATGGTTTGTGCTACCATTTGTAGTGTTGTTTTGTGTCCTATAAAGCTGTGAGCTGGGATATATTAGAGCTAACATCCAAATTCAGTGTGCATCACAACTACAGCATGGCAGAGCAGACAGCATTGCATTTGTTGAATTGTTTCACCTTATTGTTGGTTGAAATGAAAGTCAACTGACCAGGTGAAGAGGATGCAAACACACTTGTTTATTGAACTGACTGGCTAAACCCAAGGAAATGCACTATTTCTAGTGTTTTGTACACATTAATAGAATCATAGATTATTTGCAAACTGAATTTCAGCATAACAGAATTACCCCAGTGCTCCCTTTGTTCTGTATTCTCTACATGTACAACACTCTGGATCTCCACAACAGCTCTTTTGGTTTAATCACATTTTTTTTCTTTTTTAGACATGAAATTGGACGTGTAACTTTGTATTGCCAATCGCTTTGTTTGTCCTTGGCAGCCCACACCCCAGACAACTCTTTTATGGGTTTTGTGGCGGAGGAGCTGAATGAGACAGAAAGACTGAACATTCAGAGGAACAAGGTTAACAATATGGCTGTTGTGTACGGAAAAGAAGCCAGCATGTGGAAGGTCAGTATGGGACAATAACATAATTAGCATATTTTAGTTTTGTAATCTGTGAAAGGAGGAAATTATTGTACTCTGTGTGAATTCATAGCATGCTGGCATTATGTTTTATGTGGAAGCAGAAGATTATGTTTTTCTATAGCTGTATCTTTATACATATTGATGCTGTAGAAGGTGTAGCATACATATAAAACAGCCCTTTACAACATTTCACCGTTAAACACCCATGTTACATTTCCTGCAAACAAGTTAGTCCTAGAGGAATCTGGCCTGAAGTCTGATGGTTGAGGAAAAACTGTTTTTGTTTAGAGTAAATTTTTCCTGCGAGCTACTGGCAAGGTTTCTCACTCATACTTTAACTTTGAAGTGTGTTGCAGCCTCCCCAAAGCTTTTGTTCGGTTGAATCCAACTTTCGGCTTTGTTCCTACATCACCGTAGCATTGCCCATTTCTTGGAACAACCTGAGCTGCTGTGTAACAGTTGTGAGATTTACCATGTAAACGTCAATAGTATGAGGGTCTCTACAGACAGTGAACACACCCCCTGACCTGCGCCCTGAGAGCAGGCTGTTTCTCCACCCATAGTTCGAAGGTGCACCTGT
>JANJYQ010254813.1:468-11276 GCA_024605255.1 Rastrelliger kanagurta | reverse complement strand
TGTGCTCTATTTTTATCCACTGTGTCCTGAACATGGATCCACAGAGCACGTCCATTCTGTTGATCAGTTTGTACATGTAGGTCATCAAGTCTTCCCTACCTGTCTCACCAGATCTATTCGGGCCAGTTTCTGTCGGACAAGAGTGTCAAAACTGGGGTTGAGGTGGAGGTGATTGGGTTGCCAGGTGACCCCAAAAAGAAATATCGTACCAAGTGGTCCCCCACTCCCAATGCCATTAATCCTGTGTGGAATGAAGAGCCGTTTGTCTTTGAGAAGGTGTGTGTTAGTGCACCAAACACATTCAATTTTACACAAGTACATAAGACAGTGAATGTGTTTGTATGAGTTTATTTCTTTCATGACCTGCTGTGCTGCTGTTGTTGGTCTTAATATACCTGTTGTTGTTGTCACTAACAGATTCTCCTCCCAGAAATGGCCTCTTTGAGAATTGTAGTCTATGAAGAAAATGGTAAATTTGTGGGACACCGTATCATCCCACTTGATGCCATCCAATCAGGTAATTAAACTGGAGGAAAAAAAACCCTATATGGATCATTTACATAATTTAAAACATCACTGAGTCATCCAAGGCCTCAGGATGTTTGCTAGCCTGTTTTAGCCAGCTTGTCGATCAGGGAAGCTGCTGCCTTGTTTTTAATTCACAGAGGTTTTGTGCCCCACAGGCTTCCATCACATCTGCCTGCACAGTGAGAGCAACATGCTGCTCACTCTGCCTGCTCTCTTTGTGTACATTGAGGTCAAGGACTACATCCCTGCTGCCTTTGCAGGTGCTTAGCTTTTCTTTTTGTGATTTTGCAAGAAGACTGCTGCAGTTGAATCCATTTTGCTATAGAGTGACAGCCTGGTACCATAGTCCTCTCGACCATTTAGATTTGTTAAAAGTTTTATTGTGAATTACTGTGCACTGACATTGGATTATATCTCAGATTTCACAGATGCCTTATTTAACCCAACAAAGGGCACAGAGAAGACAGCAAAGACCCCGAAGGAGGTAACAAAAGTCAGCTAAAGGAAATTTAACAATGAGCACGGGTTACGAGATTAATCTAAAGAGTTGTGAGCTGATTTATTGGAGATGAAAGAAGAAAAGCTTTGAATATAATAGCTGAAACGTTACATCATTTGAACATTTATTGAAAAACAGACAAGAAGTTTAGAGGGAAAAATCATTGTTCAGTGGAGCTGTTAGCAATTCATAGACATCTGAAATTTGACCCTGACTAACATGACATCAAAATCCAAAAAGGTTGGAAACCACTGATTTCATCTTTAACAACACACTGTATTTTAAAAGCAAAGCTTATCCATTGTGTCAAATCTTCTGAAAAGTAATTAAAACTGCCAAATAAATATAGTGGAGTAGATAGTACAATACATCCAATGAAAATGGAGAAGTGGAACTATAAAGTAGCATCAAATGGAAATACTCAAATAACACAAAATTGTATTTAAGTACGGTATTTGAGTAAATAGATTTAGTTACTTTCCACCACTGCCCATACTCCATTTCATCTACTAATAATGATATATCAGCAATGCCCCCAGTTCAACCATAAAACCATTACAGCATCAATTAACTTCCTGGAAGACAACCAGCCTTGCTAGATTGTGATGTTCCTGTCCTTTTTGTACCCACACAGTCATCTTCGGACTACATTTCTCCTTATGAGCTTCCCCTTGTGGTACAAACCCCTGCTGAGAAGGCCAAGGAAAATGAAGCCCCCGCTACAGGTAATAATGCTTGTGAAAGGAAAGATTTTGAGCTTTGAAATTACTCTCATAGGTTCCTGAAATGCAGCTTCATGTCTGGTTTAGAGGCTATCTTTGATGGCTGATTTACTAAGCTTTCCGCATTTCTAGAAAAGGCATCATCTGAACCTGCACCACCTGCTGACACCAACAAACAATCAGTGCAGTCTCCACCTGAAACAAGTAAAGATGAAGCTACAGAGGAGACCACACTAGAGACTCCACAACCTGCAACAGACCCTACTGAAACTCCTGATACTCCTCCTGCTGAAGATGCAGCATCGGATGCAAGAAACACCACATGTGAAACTCCCCAAGTTTCTCCTGAAGAAGTTCCCTCTGTGAAAGAAGCACTTCCAGAGCCTGAGGCAACTCCTGAAGACAAAGAAGAACCTAGCACTCACTCAAGTTCAAATCCTGGGCCAGTTTCAGATGAAAAACCCAGTACAGAAACTCCCAACACTGCTGAAGAGGTTCAAGAAGAGCCTGCTGCTGTGACCGAGCCCTGTCCAGCAAGTGCATCGGTCAAACCTGCAGGATCAGATGACTTATCTCAGCTGCCGACAAATTGTGAAGGTAATATTAAAGTACCTCATGTGCTGCACCCAGCACAGCTTCCCTTGTGGCATTACATTGCAGATAAATGACCCTGAGATTGAAAATACAGACCAATTCAGAGTTTTTTTGTTGAGTAGATTTATTATAAATGCATATACTGTGCAGACAGCAGAAAAATCTCACAACAAAGCCCTGTGTGTTCATGCTGCAGACCCTTCAACTGTGACTACTGAAGAACTGACACAGCACAAGAACTATCTGAAGGTCATCAAGCGTCAGGATAGAGAGATGAAAGAAGCAGAAAAGAAATATCAGAAAAAAGGAGAGGATCTGATTCAGAAATACTCTGACTCCTTCAAGGCCATCAAGAAGAAGGCCTCAGTGAAGAAGAAAGAGTAAGGCTATTTAATTTAACTCTATAGATTGTCATTATTTGTTTAAGAGTCAGTATCTCGCTGAAATATAGGAGTTTTTTTTTTTACTGTATAAAAGCAGTTAGCGTAATCATTTCAGAGTACAGTATGCTAATACTAATCCTAAATAAGTTGTTGTTGTTTTGATCAGTGTCATTAATGACATAATATCTGGACGCACACAGAGTATTTCTCAGTTAATGTGTTTTTCTAGCTGAAGCTGAATATCGGAGGATGAAAAGATCAAGTAAATTAATACAGGCTGTAGTGCTTTTTACAGTCCTCACTAAGCTCTCAGGACAAAACGTGTTAGTCAAGGCCGAGCGAACATTGCTGTATGATTTCCTGTAACTACCTGAGTGTTTTCACATTTCTGTACATAGAGGGACAATGACTGTTAGTCGATAATCTCTATTCCCCTGGCACATGTCCTATTGTGTTTGAATTATGTTGTGTGTCCTCCAGGGGAGAGGACCACACATCTGAGTGCGGTGTGAAGACAGAGCGGGTGCAGGAGCAGAAGGAAAAAATGCAGATTGAGCTGCAAGCTTTGTGGCGGGAACAGTGTGATCAGCTGAAGAAGAGGAAAGAGCAGTGTGCTACAGAGGTTGGTAAAATCTAGGTTCATATTTAAAACTACACTTAAAGATGGATCATTAAATTATAGTTTCCCAATTAAAAACCAGAAACCGGACATCAATAGTGGTTTTTCACATAAAGCTGGTCTAGACCTTTAATTTGCAGAGACCCAACATCGCCGTATGAGAAAGTACCTAGAAGGAAAAACCTCCAACAGAACCCAGCTCTAGGTGGACAACCATCTCCTTTGACTGGTTGGGTTGAGAGAGAAAGAGGCAGAGAGGAGAGAGACATACAGAGAAGGGCAGCAATGACAACAATAACACTACCAACAATAATAACAATAGACATATGGATAGTAGTAATAGAGATAACAGTTGGCAGAAATTACTATAATTATAATAATAATAATAGCAGTAGTGAACAGCAGTCGGTCTACAACTGAGGGATATCACCCCACTCTGCAGGTCCTCTCGGCATATTATAGCAACTTTCACTTTTTGTTCCATGCATCAGCTTTTACTTTTATCTTTACATTATATCCATACAAGATCTGCTCCTTGTCCTATTGCAACCTTTTCCCATGTGCTTATCCAATTGTCACGATGCAGTGTCCAACTCTTGGCTGTTTTCATCAAAGGGCATTTCCAGTCATAATCAATATTTGTCTCAGAAATCACGTAATCTTTGGTCAGTTCATCTCATACCATCAATACACCCACTGCAGCGTTTGGATGCTTACATTTAGTTCTGTAGAAGAATCGATCATTTTGTCAGTGTTAACGTATGGGCACCATACATAATATTTTTTAAAATTGTTCTGTGGTTCTATGGCGAGCACTGTACTCAAGTACTGGATTACTTGCAGTCAGAGGAGTCACATGATTTGCTGAAGTGGAAATGAACAATACTGACATTGTGGTAAGTCCGATTTTGGTTAAAATTATTTTTTCAAAACAATTTTTAAAAAATGATTTGGACAGAAAAAGAACCACAGAACAATTTTAAAATATATTTAATGCCCATATATTATCATCGACAAAATTATCCATTCTTGAACAAAAGTGAATATAAACCATACGCTGCAGTTGGGTGTATTGATGGCATGAGATGAACTGATCACTGGTGATATGATTTCAGAGACAAACATTGATTATGAAATGCCTTTTAAATCTAATGATTCACCCCAAAAATGGGATTGATTTCCATGGTTCAGGATGCGTACACTTCTCCTATGGAGTGTCTAATTTTACCTCTATGTGCTGTATATCCGGAATCACGGGCAAGCAGCCAACATTTTAGAAGCCCTATTGATTATCTATCAGACCCAGGTGATCTGCAGTGCTCTACTATAAGCTCCAAATCTGCATGAGACTGAGAGGTCAGTCAAGTAATTTTTCAGAGGATGCCACCTCAGTACGCAGAGTGTAAACCTTACTGTAAAAGTGCCATGAGGAGGTGACAGCATCTCACATACAGCAGTATTTTAAATAATATGTAAAGACAGAGTTTATGCAAATTAACAACAGACTACTGAGATCAACATTGATACTAAGAGCCACTTAAGTCTCTTATTAAAGCTTCATCTTGACTGTGATTGTGTTACTTCCTTTTTCAATTGTGACAGAGACTGGCCAAACTTTTGGAGATGGCCACAGAGAGACACATCAGTGAACTGAAGACCCTGGAGAGGTGTGATCGCACATACGACACATTTAGCACATGCTGTACACACTAAGAGTGCAGAGGGCTTTGCTAAACCTATCCAATCTTGAGATTTTTTTTTGTGACACTGCCTGTGTGTGTCATCTGACATTTTGCAAAGAGAATACCTCAAATAATGAATGAATCACCTGAATGTGTGGGTCATCTAGTGTCCTTTGGCTGGCTTATGGCGTTCTGAGTCTGTGTGTGTTATCCCAAGTCCCCAGCTGGCAGATGGTTAGCTCAGGACAACCATTATCCAACAGGTGTTTAAACAGCAGTGGGGAAGCGAAGGCAGCCCTGGTCATCTACCTGTCCACACAGACACTATAACATCGCATTTAAGCCTTCGTTTCACTGTAAAGAAAAGGTCACATCAGACACACACAGCCCTGCAGCGCTTGTTTAAAGGCAAAAGGTTTTTTATGGGGTCATTTTTCATTTTAAAATTTTTAATTAGGTAGGGAACCTTACTGTCTGTCTTTGTCTTATTCGCAGTGAAACCAAAGAAAATAAGAAGAAAACGCTCTCAAAATGCTCATCCTCGCAGAAAGCAAAGTGAGTTCACAGGACGACCTTGCCTTTGGTTACTTTATGTGTTTCCATTTATTTCTGTTCTTCTCTGTGAGTTACAGTGTTTTGTCCAAAATGAAAAGAAATATGAGAGGACAAATTATGATGAGGGGTTCAGTGTCTTACTCCTCTGTCACACTGCATTGCACGTTAAGACTCGCTTGATTTGATGAATTTGAAACATTATGTACAAGAGGTCTAATTGAAAATTATAATTATGTTCTCAGGCTGAAAAAGGCAGGGAGCATGGAGCTGTTGGATGAGACTAGTCAGTCTGATGATGGAGTAAGTATCAACCCAATTTCTTTTAAACTCATTCAAAGTGGTGAATTTAAAAATATTTAAGGATGCATGTACAGTAAAGGGAATAGTTTGACATATTGTGAGATAGGTTTATTTGCTTTCTTGCAAAGACTTAGATGATATGCTTTATTCTTGTCACAACTGTAATGACTCAACTATATTGCAACACAAACTCACTGAATACACTATCCATACATACACACATACATACACATACACAAAGTACAGCCTCTATACCACAGTCAATACAACGGTTAGCTTAGTTAGCTCACACATAGTGTTATAACTATGTAAGTACAAAATAAACACATATTATGGCAGCGCTTTTCTTAATACAATGACATATTTAGTGAACACAACCACAACTACAAAGGGTTTACATGAGGCACTTGGGCTTACATGAGGCACCTGAAAAGGGAACCTTATGTATAAATAAACACACACACACAGCCACACTTTCCTGTGGTTACGACTGTAATGACTCAAGAGTCAAAGCGGGGTGACCCTTGACATGACTCAACTGTCCCCTTAGTTGAACTGCTGCTGTCATTATCCACTTAAAACACTGAAATAATAACAATCAATATAACAACAATAAACCAGGATTAATACGGTGGAAATATAGAACAACGTATACCTAGAAAAGTAATTGAATTGTTTCAATGAATCAAAAAATCTTAAGTACCACACATTACTGCATATATCATGTACATGTGCACCTCTAATAGAATTAATGTCACAGCTTACATTTAACTTCTACTGGTCTATCCAATACATATATTTAACAGAGTAACTATGGTTACAAAGAGGCAGAAAATGTCTAAAGATTTGAACAGACATGAAAGAAAAATCACCTTAGGCATGTAACAGCGCTCTCCTTTCATACATCTGCACACATGTTCAGATGCACCCACGTGTAGCTTTCTGATATACACACATGCACATACAGTGTTGAATTATAAGTATACTCCCACACATGTGAGTATGCACACCCATTCAACCACAAACCACTTACATACATGTACACACCCTTTTATCCACTGAGTAAAGTGCAGTGGACCCTGACCATAGGCCACGATTGACCATTACTCAGAAGCTGTTTACAGGGAACGAGCTAATCCATGCATGGTTGATGACTCACTGAGCTCTGCTCTTATTCCTCTGTTGGCTCATCAAGATTCAGACCTGTTGGATCTGAGTTAAAGACCTGACCATTTCAATCTGTTCCCCTACAATCGACTCCATCCTGATGGCAGCAAACTGCCCTCGTCCCTCCACACATTATGGTCACATTGCAGCTCATTTTGGTCTACTTAATCAGTGTTTGCCCATTAATTACAGCAACTATTTATAATACAATCAGTTTTGTGTTCATCAGCGTTTAATCAGCACAGCCTCAGTAATGAATAGCCCAGTGCAATAAGGGCTGTGTAACTAAACAGGACAAGTCCAACCTGCTGTGACTTAACTGTATTGATTCTCCCACTCAGGTTGCATCCCATGGGTACATTGCTCTCTAGATATACACACATAGACCCTCTCAGAGAGAAACATGAGCAGATGAACTGCTTATAGACTACAAATCGATAGCGTTTTGTATGGCAACATGTTTTATTGTACTTGTACATGCTGTATCTGCTTGTATTGTTACAGTCTTCAGATTACAGCCCTCAGCAAGAGACTCTAATGAAGAAACAGGCTGCTACACTGGAGGAGATCAAGACACTGACTAATCAGGTACACACACAGACAGCAGGATATACACTCATCCATTCCCTGGTGACTTTCACTGTCTGTAACCATAACAAAAATGAGAACTTTTACCCTTACCCTAATGTGTAAACTCAATCAAACACTGTCAAATGTGTCCATGTGTCTGTTTAGTGACTGCGCATCCTCTTGAGAGGCAAAGCTCCCATCACTTTAAATAATGTCAGAGTACTTTTTATGACAATGTTTTGCTTTGCTGTCCATTACTATTTGCTAACCGTTCCCGTGCCGATCCACTCCGTACCGTACCGTACTGTACTGATGCGCTGTTGTGCTTGGTAAATTTTGGCATTTAAAATGGAGAAAAAAGGTGTTAAATATTTCACACATTGACGCGTGAATGTCAGATGGATGGTGTGCAGTATTAACTTACAAATACAATTTTTTTTAATTGAGAGAGGCTCAGAAATTATATGACAAATGAGGATAACTTATTGCTTTAAACATGCAAGTTAATCATTGCAAGATGTATTTAAAACATTACTTGATTATTACTTTATTTAATATTGAGACATTTTTTTATCATTCTTGTTGATAATAAAGCCAGTTATCTATCTTAATCATTGATCTTTATTTGTACTTGTGCTAATAAATGATTCTCTAAAGATTGTGACGATCACCTGTTGGGGGAAAAAAATAAATTAAAAATATTAACTGACAAGCCTGTAACCAAACTAACCTTTGACTGCTGTGTCTGCAGCTCAATCAGGAGGCTTTGAAGGAGCACGAGCAGAAAATGAGGTCTCTTCCAGCGGAGGTGAAGCAGGCTGTCAATACCTGTGTGGGGGCATACTTCCCTGAACTTGTCGACCAAGCTGGGGAAAATAAGGTGGAAGGGGTAGGCTTCTATGGAGATGTCTTCTTGGGATAGGTGTGCCTTTGTATCCCTGAACACTCAGTTTAATCTGTTCACAATTCTTAAAAAACCTTTCCCTTTTTCAAACTTGTTTCAATATCTTACATAACCTGACAGCATATTTATGGAAGATTAATCAATTAAGGAAACTGAGTGAAATCTTTAATTTAGAGGTGCTATTTATTGTATTCTTTGGGAGTTTTAAGCTACAATAATAGTTCAATAGGTGTCTTGTAGACCAAACAATTTGGAAATTATTTTATTTCTAATTATTTGACTCTTCATTTCTGTTGCTTTTCATCACACACAGAGTAACATCCTCAATTGGGCTATACACCTAAAATATCTGGAATAAATTTTGCAAAAACAATATGGCAGAAAAAACAGGTTATCAGAGTTTACACACTGAATTGAGACATTTAAATTTGCTTCTCTGATGCTGCATAAAGCCACAGCAGAGTATTCATTTGGAGACTGCAGTATGTGGTGATTTAATAGACAAAAAGGTATATTTAAGTAGGACAAAGGTCATCTGCATGCCCAATACATGTATTACACAGCATGCAGCACCATTACATTAATATTCCCTGGGCAGTAATTATTTGTTATTTACTCTTGTGATAAAAAGTTTTTAATTATCTACTCTTTAATGTGTGTATTGCCTTTTGTTTCGCTCAGCATTTATATGCACATTAGCATCCTAGCTTTGATCAAATTCAGGATATGCAGTTTACATTGATTACAGTCATATCTATCTACATGATTATAACAATAATCATGTAGACAGTGCTACAAAGTTTCTCATCATCTACATCTGAGCAGGTGTATTTTTATAACTCCATCACATTCAACAAATCTGTAATTGCTGTACTAACTGAATTACCACAGCAGTCTGTCTCCTAGGCTCTGCTGTATTTACCATTGTTCGACATTTAGCTTCTCCATCTAAACATCAGTAACAGAAGATGAGAACAACAATATCCTCTACATGTCAGAATTTCACTTAGGTCATTACAACTATCATACTTTTTTTGTTTTATGTAATTTGAGTTTAGGATGCAATTGTTCGCATGGCAGAGAATGATTATAAACTTGGATTATATGATTATGTGCCAGCAGCTAGCCAGAAATTCATGTTTAGATACACAAAATATGAAAGATTTATTTTCAAAATCTGATCATAAGCAGGATGATGTGCATGTATACACTCTCTCTTAAATCAGTGATCTTTTTTCATGACTGTCTTCTTCATACTCAACACACACAAGTTCAACTGCAAAACTATTTAAGGTCTAAAGAGGCAAAAGATAAAGTCTGGAAAATAAAAATTATTTTTGTGTGTCAAAAACTTTCCCTTCTATCCATGATCTTGTTACTCCTTTTATGTATTATGTGAGTGTTATTAAATGATAAACCACAGCAAATAGGTACATATTGAAAAAGCATATACTGACAAGAAAAATCATCAGTGTGTTGTGCAGTTAGCAGTTCAAACATGAACAAAGAGTTGCTGGTACATAGAAAGTGATGATGACTGCAGAGGAACTTCTCTCTCTCTTTGTCTCTCTCGCCTTCTCTCTGTCTCGCTCTCTGTACATTGCATCAACCTCTGCACTGGACAGCTTAATTAGGCACATTATAGCATGACTGACTCATAAAACCACCTAATAGCAATGTCTTTTCTCTTCAACTAATATGAGATCTGTGATGGATCAAGTGCTCTTTTTAAAACAAAGCCATCATACAGGCACGTGGACCAGAGGAAATGTTGGTAATATTACCGGTAGTTAAAAACTCTCAGAAACAGAGAAATGTTCAGCTCTATACATGGTTTGTTAAATGACAAGGACCAGGCAATCTGTCACATCAATGACAAGCACTTATTTCTTTAAGTGTTTACACGTGAATGCATTCATTAATGAATACAGTGTCTCTTTGACTCACCATCCAAAGCAATCTGGCTGTTTCTCTTATTTCCTTTTTTTCGTGACACCCTTCTTCTGAATCAAATGGCATGACTGACATTTAAAAGTGGAGGATGTCTGGGAGACACAGTTTGTGCCTGAGAGTCCTGCCATTTCATGCACAACACAGATGAACTGTGAGCTTGAGAGTGTGAAACCAGTCAGCCCTGAATCACTGGGCTGATAATCTTACATAAGAAGACAACTCCGGAGGCTCTGTCTCATACCAGCTGGAGAGGGATGGCCTGAGCAAGATCTTTAGCCACTAGTCTACACTTGGCTGCTCAATGCCACTGGAGAGAAAGACAAAGGAAGTAG
>JANJYQ010254757.1:0-10240 GCA_024605255.1 Rastrelliger kanagurta | reverse complement strand
TCTGTCCCTCATCTGTAGCTGGTGCAGAACTCTATACAATGGGGCCTGCCTGCTGCAGAGTGCTTTGTTCAGCACAACACAAAGCCAATGAGGATATGGTGCTATAGATCCAGCTGTCCCCCCATTGTGAGTGAGGGAGAGAAAACTGGTATAGAGAGCGCAAAAAAAAAAAAGTGAGAGTGTAGAATCGCTGTGTCATCCTCAGCAGTAAATCAGCATTGGGTGCTGGAGTGTATCTGCCTCGCGCCATAAGGGCAGAGGGAGCAGTTGCATAACTCTCCTGCCTAGCATCCATCATCCACCTCCCTCATCACGCTGCACTGGCCCTTAAACACACACACACACACGCACGCACACTTAAATAGTTTATTCATACTGACCACCTTGTCTCATGTTTTATGTATCGTCTAAAACTATTCAGTGTAATCTTAAGTTGCTAAAGTGCTGATTTTCTTGTTTTCTCAGTTCACTCGTTGGTTAATAAGACTTACTGTTTACTCACTACACTTGCTATACAGTGCAAACATGCGCTTATTTAAGTTCATCACTAACAATGAATCCATCTGACATCAAAATGCTGACCAGGCATTTGGAGGACAGCCCAACATTTCTGCAGTCTTAAATATGAGCAGCACTGAGCCATGCGTATTATCAAGCCGCTCGGTAGGGTAGCAACACTATGACGTGTTTTTTTTTTTTTTTTTTTTTTTAATGTCACCCAACACCACCCTCCCAACTGCAATCAATAGCTACAGTATGTCAGCCACCAGTTCCGAAAGCCTCAGGTCTGTGCTCACCCTGTACTGTACTGCCACTCACTTATTGAATATTCACTTTAAATGTGTGCTTGTGGGACAGCTTTCCGTATTTGACCGGTATTGGGTATTACATAAGAACGTTAATAAAAAGCTGAATGGAGACCGGGTTAACTTGCTGCTAATCTATTTTTATGCTTGTTTATTACAGTTAATAAGCTCTATGAGCTCAATAGCGGAACACTGTTTGCCCTCTCTACTGCGCACACTGTTCGACTGGTACCGGCGGCAGAGCGGCACTGAGGATGAGTCTTATGAGTACAGGCCTCGCTCCAGTACTAAGTCCAAAGGGTGAGATGTTCGGGGTTTTTTTTTTTTTTCCATCAATCACACTCATCTTCTCTCTTAGAGCAAATATATTTGATCATCTCAAAATCCCTTGCTTACACTTACTTTCTCTCCCAACTTTTTAGAGATGAACAGCACCGGGATAAAGATTACCTTTTGGAACGGAGGGACTTAGCCATAGATTTCATTTTTTGTTTAGTTTCAGTGGAAGTACTAAAACAGGTAAGATACACAAGAAGCATAACCAGTCGAGTGACGACTCTTGTGACTACTAAATGTTTACATTTAAAAGAGGAAATGCAGTGTACTCGCTCGACCAAATATTGACACAGTCTCACCAGAGCTCCTAGCAAGAAGTCATATGTTTGATTAATCCCAGCACAGTTTTATAAACACTACAGCACATATTTCTACTGTAACTTAATGTAGGAGGAATTGGTCTTTTGTGTCTGTGTATTCTCTCACATGATTCTCTCTCTATTTGATTTGATTCTTATATTTGAATTTGTAAATGGAGTACTTTTTAGTGTTCAAGTCTTCATCCACACTCATCTAACTTCCAATCCTTCAACCTATCAGATATATTTAACTGTCAGAAGGTTGAGTGAACTGCTCCCCTACAGAATGTTTCAACTTAAAGAACCATAATCACAAAGTTACATAATAGTTTAATAGGTTTGTACTGGTTTTATTTACTTATTTATCGTGATGCTGCAATGAGCTGCAGTGCTTTTAGCGAGGTCTTAGTAAATAAACACCATGGCACCATACCAACTTCCAGCTGAGTGTGTTTTCTAAAGCAGGCTGTCTAAATCTAAGCAGCATTCTTCACTAAAAGCCAATCCCCGGAGACCAGAGCTAAGTTGTCCTTGGCTTTGCTCCTGTAGGGGAGGCTAATGAATAGTCGCAACGAGAAAGAATGAAGACTTATGAATGCATCTAATAAGACTAATGATTCCATGTTTACGTCACAGATTCCTCTTCATCCCGTGCCAGATGTTTTAGTACATGAAGTTCTAAACCTGGCGTTCAAGCACTTTAAACACAAAGAGGGGTAAGTAAGCCGAAACACACCGATAAACCAGTGACACAGATAATTAAAATCATGAATAAAAAGTGCAGATGAGTGCGAGCACTGTTGAACTCTCACCATACTGGGCGTTTTGGCTTTGCAGCGGTGATTCGGTTATTTATTTATGACACAGGTCATTGTTTTGCTTGATGAACTGTCTGTATCATTATCAATATTTACACAAGGCACAAGAGCTTCTTGTTGAGCAGCTTCAGCTTCAAGTAAGCACACTTGCAGCTAGCCCCTATTTGCTTTGTGCTTTTGATCTATCATCGGATGCATATTATTATGAAAGCACAACTTCCACAAAGATATTGCCAGACTTACTTATTTGTTTTTTTTTTTTTTTTCATCCATTCCCAGGTACTGTGGCCCCAACACTGGCAATGTGCACATCATCGCAGACTTGTATGCTGAGGTCATTGGAGTCCTTACACAGTCAAAGTAAGAGAGCTCAACTCTGCCCATTAGCTTAATAATGGATAAAATGTCACCTTTTTTTTCAAAAGAAAAAAAAAATTGTGTGAGTCTCCATGTCTAACTTTGTGTGTGTGTTTAGGTTTCAGGCGGTGAGGAAGAAGTTCATCACAGAACTGAAGGAGCTCAGGCAAAAAGACCAGAGTCCTTATGTAGTCCAGAGCATCATCAGCCTCATCATGGGCATGAAGTTCTTCCGTGTTAAAATGTACCCCGTAGAAGATTTTGAGGCTTCTTTTCAGTTCATGCAGGTAAATATAATTGTAATAGTCTATATCCATGTATATATGTCAGGTTGTAGCCTAAGAAAGTGTGGTTGATACGTGTGTTTGCGAAGACATTTTGCACCAGACTTTTTTTTTTTTTTTTTTTTTTTACGGTCGGCCATTTGTTCAAATTCGGCAGCTCTCCGTAGCAATGGCTCATAAAGCCCAGCTAGATGAATAACGATCAAAGGTGAGGTTTGCCAAGGAGTTAGTGTATGTGTGTTTCAGGATCTGCTAAGGGCTGCGAATGGAACAGTAGCTTTTCATTAATCTCTATACAGTGGTTTAAAAAAAAAATCACTCACTGTTCTCTCTTTTTAATGTTGATGAAACACTCTGTGGTTTATGTCCAACACACTATTTCAGTACATAGACCGGGTTTCTACCCATATGGTGACCTGTTAAGAGCCTGAGCAGTTTGTGTCTAAATAAAGTTTGTGATACATTTAAAAAGTATTCCCTTGCCTCATAGTGTTTCACAACAAATGCAAAAAAGAGGACAGAGACGGAATGGGAACAAAAGAAAAAAATCACACTTTGAGTTTCTAACTTGAATTTGAGTCAGGATTGGTAGTGTTATCGTCTCAATACTTTATTTTCATATCAAACTGTAGTACAGTACTTGTGGATGTTTTCTTGTGTTTACGTCTGTATCCGCTATACATTCTTCTTAATGTTCGCGCCTTTGTTGTCCTTCCCTAGGAGTGTGCCCAGTATTTCCTGGATGTCAAGGATAAGGACATAAAGCATGCACTCGCAGGCCTTTTTGTTGAGATCCTCATCCCTGTCGCTGCTGTGAGTAGCCCTTAAAACCACTTCCGCTCTTTTACTTTTTATATAGATGAATCTCTGAATAGAATTGTCAAATTGAGAGAGCGGTGTTAACGAGGTGTTCGTTCGCAGGCGGTGAAAAATGAAGTCAATGTGCCGTGCCTGAAGAACTTTGTGGAGACGCTGTACCAGACCACATTTGACCTTAGTTCCAGAAAAAAGCACTCTTTGGTAAAAATTGATTGTTCTGTTTTTTTGGTTTTTTTTTGTCTTCTTCTTCTTCTTTCCCCACCCTGCCGCTATCTTTATCTTTGCTACTTCCTTCTCCTTTGGTATTTCACTCTTCCTGTATTTTGTAAACGCCTTTTTTTTATTCCTAACACTTAAATGTGTCATTATCTAGAAATTTTACAATTAAATGAAAACAACCTTGTCAGTCCATTATGTTTACTACCAGAAAGTGTCATGTTATAAATATTGTAAGAAAAGGTTCTATCTTGAGGATTTTTTTGGTCAGCAAGTCAAATAGAGGTTAAATTTCTTCTGTTTTTAATTATCTTAAAATCATTCACTGCTTCATCAAACTGGGATCATGACATCATTAAACAGATCTAAAAGGCCGGTCTCAGCTTGTTAGATTGCTTTTTCATTCTTTGTTAGCTCTTCAGAAATTCGAGAATCACCGCCGCTTGAGGTCTGCGTTGTATTTTTAGTAATGTGAGCTTTGTAAGGAATGAAAGGTGTGCAAGACTTTGGACACAAACTCCTTCTCCCCTTTGTTTCTTTTTTTGATGCTGACACTCTTTATCTCCCCCTGTAGGCTCTGTATCCCTTGGTGACATGCTTGCTGTGTGTCAGTCAGAAGCAGTTCTTCCTCAACAACTGGCACATCTTCCTCCAGAATTGCCTCTCGCACCTGAAGGTAACCCAGTCACGAGACTTTCCGAAGCCGGTCGACTTCAGAAAGTTCGCAGTCCGCAGCTCTAAAGAGCAGCACAATGACTGTATTCTGCACACTAAAGTATATTAAGGACACCATACTCAGCCTGACAATGCCTAATTCAGTTTAAACCTCAGAGGTCTTATGACTCTTATGAAACCTACAATAAAATGGTGGTGTTCTCAGCGGCAGCATAAAGTGACAGAAACCTCCTTCAAGCTATAAATTTGACTCTTATGACTGTTAAGGCATCAATATATATTTATTTAAAGAAACAAATTATCAGTGTTGTGATGGTTAATATATGTCTAATGGCAGGATTTTGAAGACGTTCTCTCGGTTGTTAAGGGTGTGCTCTGTGGTTCTGTCTAAAGATCATAATGTACTTTTCCCCCTCCATTATCAACAACCAGATCTGGACAGGAATAGCACTTGATTTGATAAGGTAACAATAGAGCCTTTGTTTGAACAAGATACTGTACGATTTATAGACAAAACACAAATATTAAAAAGCTTACTACGTTAAGACACGACTCATTTTATAGACCTACTAATGAAGTAATCCTATGTGTAGCAACCTTAAAAATATCTTGCATATTAAACCAGCTATAATATAATTTACCTTATTATATTTAATCTCAAGTGCTGTTTTAACTCAGGTCTGTTAATGACAAACCAATTACAAACAGATGAAACCTACTTTCTTCCTATCCCTGACCATCATGAAATTAATTCAACTTCCGAAGCCGATGGACCCAATCACTGACTGACTCAATGACTCAATGACCGTCTTTTTCATTCTACATTGATTACCCCCTGTCCCCCCCCCCCCCCTCCCCTGAGATTGTTCGATCTTTGTGGTGGATGAATTTCCATTCGCGTCTATTTGTGATGGTGGCATCCGATGGTTTTGAATGGCCGTCTTGTCTTCTCAGTGATCTCATCCCAGCATTATCTTTCTCATCATCGCAATCTTTTTAGATTTCCTTAATTTGAAACTTTTGTAATCAGTCTCCTGATGAGTGGGGTGGGGAGGGGAGGTGATGCTGATTCTGTGATTCAGATGATTATTATGGGTTTGTGTGATGGCTCGAGCGTAGTGATGATTTTTAGTGATGTAGGGCTTCTTGTCCAAAACTGTGATTTTTAACCCTGTGGCTGCTTTAGAGAATTTCTTATTATTTAAACAGGCTTTTATGAAGAGAAAAAAAGGGGCTCCACCTCAAACCAGGAGGTGTTTTTTGGTGATTAATTCATTTTCTATCAAATTACAGCTGTCTAAAGTGGATACAGTTTAAAGTTTTACTTAATGTTGCTGCTACACCTTAATTATTATAATAAAATAGTATGATTAATTTACTTCTCCAGACAGGCTAGGGTTACCTGTTACTACTTTGTAAGTAAGACAATATATACAGTATTGTTGCATTCAATCTGATCAAAATTGGTCATATTAATATTTTATAAACCATTGCACCAATTGTGCAACCCTAATTTAAAGTTAGACCCCCACAGGGTTAAAATGTAACAGTTGTGCATTCTGAGTGTGCTTGACATGGATTTGAATGAATTGCTGAGTCGGGTGTTGCTGCTTGTCAGCTTCGTAGGTGAAACAGGCAAAATTTTCTTTTTCTTTTTTTTGTGTGTGTTTTTTTTCCTCTATCATTTTTTTTTTCATTTTTTCCACTTCCTTTAACATCCTTTTCCTCATCCCTATGTGTTCCACTCATCTATTTATATGTATTTTCTCTGTCCATCTGTCTGATTCACAGGCCACAGCACACCTTTTGTTTTTAGTTCACACTTCTAAATTTTTAGATTTTGCTCACTCTCTATTTAAATATGTAATCTAATAGCAAATGCAAATGAACTGTTTCTTTCTAGCATGCCATTTAAAAAAAAAAAACACGAGATCTCATGAGTGGCATGCTAAACAGTCCATTGTGTTTCATCTTTAGTAAAATAGTTTTTATTTATTTACTGTCACACTGACAAGAGTTAGATGTTATACTGCTCTTGTCATATTTGTTTAGGTTATGTTTTTCTTTTGTTTGTTTGTTTGTTTTGTTTTTTTTTTGCTTATAACTTGCATGTGTCCCTCCCCCAAACCCTACATTCTTTGTCTCCTGTCATTTGATCTTTTTCTCACACTGACTCGCTCCAGATGCCGTCTAACAACAGCATCCGAAAGCAGATTGAGACGCTGCAGGTGAGTTATCTTGTGTCAGTGACCTGCCCGGTCGACCCTCCCCCCAGCCCCCACCCCAACCCTTTTAACTGCTACCTGACCAGGACGTGAAGTGGTGCAGTTCGGCCTGTGATTGGCTAATGAGAGGTGTTAATGAGATGTTTTTGTTTTTTATTTTGTATCGTCACAGTGATTTAAGTGTTCATCGGTAGAAGTAGAGAAGAGGGAATTGTGATGTCATCTTAGGCTTTGTTGTCGAGCTGGTTTGTGTTCATGAGCAGTGGTGATGACTTTTGTCTGCTGTCTAGCTATATATTTAGATGTTTATGATAGGAGTTTTATTAGGGATGCACAATGAAATTATATTTAGTATCTTTTTTTATTAAGACTGATGCCCATAATTTAGGAATACTTGATTATCATCTTAATTGGCCCAGTATATTTACACAGGCAAGGGATTTGACTCTGGTTTAGCAGTTGTGTACTTGCACACAATACCAACATAATTAGAATGAATACTCAAATACCAGACCTACTAGAGGGGAGAAGTTGGATCAAGTTATGTATCTATTATGTATAGTTCAATTGATAATTACACATTATTACATAAACCATGCAATTTTACAGACCCCATGTGTAAAAGGGGCAACAGCAGTTGTAAGTATAGTAGTAATCATTATAAATAAAAGTTACCATCAATGCAGTATTGATTTAAAAATTTTGAATTGTGCATCCCTAGTATTTATTACCTTGAGGTCAGGGGTTATATATGCATGAAAGTGGAATTTGGTGTATTGCAGTGTTCTCTGGCATTTAGATATTGAATGTTTTTTTGTGGTAAGAGGCTGGTTGGCTACAGTCTCTCAGCTCCATGTCAACAGCCAACGAGGCAGGTATTGCACAACAAGTAATGTGGAAGAGGTTGCAGAATATTGTTTTTATTAAACTGTTAATCAACAATGTATGACAGACAACCTTGACGTACGCAACACTGAAGTGGGAGGGGTGTTTGTTGTATTTTTCCAGCAAACATATTGCTCTGGTATGTGGTGGGATCTCCTAATCGCTTACTACAATTAGCAAATCCAGATTTGCATTTTCATGACTTAAGAAATTAGGTTACTGAAGACTAAACAAACCAGGTCAAATAAGGTCTTAAAAACACAGTGACTGTGTTAGTGTCCAGTACCCAATGCCAAGCCTGGTGCTGACAAAAATAAGAGTGATCATAAATAATGCATGAATGATTGTATGAATTAACATAAATTTAATTATTTTGAATCATTGACCTGTTTTTCAGAATTGTAAAGTCAGATAAGTAGAAACAAAAGCCGAGAAGGGTTTAACACAGAAGCTTCAACATTTGCTAACATTTAGCATTACCTAATATGTTTGGACCTTGTCAGGTTCTTGAAATAGACACTCCATTAATAATTTTCTGCCTTCTACACAAAAGCAATTGGGGATTATTAAATCTTATTAAATCACATGTAAGTGATTTTTTTTAAAAAAAAAAACAAAAAAACAATCAGAGTTACATAAAAACGCTGACTTCAATCAGCCCTACTTGACATTTAAGACTGCATTTATTAGCCCTCAGAGATTTATTGCTCTGTGACTGATGTGTTGAGTTGCTGACAGAAAGATAAGACGTGTAGTATTGATGCTGCAAAAAAAAAAAAGACTTCTGGGCTGTTGTTGTTTTTAGAGATCTGCCTCAGACATATCTGCTACCACCTCCTATTTGCAGAATGTCATATGTTAAAGCCAAGTTATGGCGTGCCATACTTGCAAATATTTCCACAAGATCTTCCCAATAAGGGGTTCTCTGTGCTAAACTGGGAGCAGGGCCAGGCTGGGATGGTCTATGTTCTCAAACTGTGTGTTTACCATTAATGTTCAAAACTCAACAAACAGCAGCAAACTTAAATATTAAAATAAAGAAATAGTAAAATTAGATTAAGGCACAGTAAACTGTTTAGACACGGTGGTGGAAAGGTATAAGCCAAAAGGGAAAATCAAGCTTTCATTATGTCATCAAAGTAAAGCTGTTATATGGAAATCCACCTGCACAATGACCACATCACAGTATGGCACTGTTAATACCCCAACAGCATGGATGCTATCAACAGAGGTAACACGGTTGGTCCAGATAATTCCTGAAATACTGACTGAATCTGCGCTGTTCAATTGAGCGTTTAAATGCTTTAATTTTACTTTAATGGATTGTTTATTTTCCTAAAGATGAGTCCCTCTGGTTGGAAATGTTGGCCTCCATAATCTGCATTTCTTCCTTCAGCCCAGAAAGTAGTTTTATTAGTTTTACTGATGACTACACTAATTAGTGTTTCATTAGACTGAGAAAATGATGGTACTATTAGTTCCTGCTTACAGTCCACCAGTTTGAATGTGTCTGTTCTGAGTTACTTCAGACCACAGCGGCCTGATATCTTTAATTTCACAGCTGGGTGATGAAATATAACTCATAATATTGTTTTTACTTCCACAGAACAAAGACCCCAAAATGTCCCGTGTAGCGCTGGAGTCTCTCTACAGACTGCTATGGGTATACATCATCAGGATCAAGTGTGAGAGTAACACCGTCACACAGAGGTCAGTCCCAGTACCTGCAAGTTATCACTCGTGTACACACACACACACACACACACACGCACACACAATCAAATCATTGGCAATCAATACCTATCAGGTAGAAGTCCTTTAAATCAGCACCTCTGTTGTTCAGCACTAAATATGCTTATCAAGTTTCCCCTCCTCCTTTTTTTTTTTCTCCCTCCAGTCGACTACTCAGCATTGTTTCAGCACTTTTCCCCAAAGGCTCCCGCAGTGTGGTGCCCAGGGACACGCCCCTCAACATCTTTGTCAAGATCATCCAGTTCATAGCTCAGGTAGGCCCGAAGCACATAGTGACATACCTGGATTAGACACCCAAACTAAAACTGTACACAGTGTATGCAGTAGCTAATTAATGGTTGCTGGTTTGTTTTGTTGTCACAGGAAAGACTGGACTTTGCTATGAAGGAGATTATCTATGACCTCCTGTGTGTGGGTAAATCTCACAAAACCTTTACCATCAATCCAGAGGTAAAATATTTTTAAAACGTTTAAATTCTCAGAGTTTTGGCTCATTATCTTTCTTTCACTTCATACCACTCATCTTCTACTTCTTCCTACCCCTTCCAGAGGATGAATATAGGTCTGCGAGCATTCTTGGTGATAGCCGACAGCCTACAGCAGAAAGATGGGGAGCCTCCCATGCCTACGACAGGGATCATCATGCCATCTGGTAACACCCTGCGGGTCAAAAAGATCTTCCTCAACACCACCCTCACTGATGAAGAAGCCAAGGTCATAGGTAGGTTTGACTATTGAAACGTCACTTTTGGAAGATTGTCAGATTGG
>JANJYQ010253863.1:2218-18543 GCA_024605255.1 Rastrelliger kanagurta | reverse complement strand
GATTACAAAGAAACTAAAACCATCTTTCTACTGTACTTGTCATGTCCGCCACATTTGTCTCCCTTGTGCAATTCCTATTTTGGTGTTGCTTTTCACTTCCTGTCACTGTCCTGTCTCAGCTGTATCCTGATTGTTCTCCCCACCTGTTTCCCATTAGCCCTCGTTACCTTTTGTATTTAACCATGCGTCTTTCACTGTCTTGTTGCCAGTTTGTTGCACTTGGGTCCTGTCCCAGCCCTCAGTTTGTTGATTATTCACTGTCTTGACCAAGCCTGCTTTTTGGACCTGCTTTTGCCTAGTGTGTTTTGTACCTCTGCTTTTTGAACTCACACCAATCTGCGCTGTACAATTGTGTTCACGTTCATGACAGAACTGGAGGTGAGTAGATAATGACAGTTTTATATTTTTGGCAAACTATTCTTTTAATGTTAAAATCCCTATATTGTCATAGATGTAAGCTTAGATTTTACCTGCTGCTGTCTCCACAGACTTCTTGCTGGAGAGACCTGTCCTCCTTGGCTGACTAGCTGACTGTCTGTCAGAGAGACTCGGTTCACTGTCACTGTCTCTGCAAATGACTACTAAGGCCTGAATGGAAGGCCTGGCTTGATGAAGGCAAGACACGGCCTCTCCATGGGTTTTTCCATCCAGACTTAAGCCATTTATGGACAAAATGCTGTCACCTCTCTGGATTGACCCTTCCAGGCTAGCTGCACCTTTGGTGAAGACTCGATGAACCTGGACACAATGGCAAATTTTACAGTGAGTTATATTTGCTACTTTTAAACACCAGCTGCAATTTTGACTGAAGATCAGTGGTGACATTCCTTATTATATGAAATCAATTACATTTACAACAAAGTGATTATCATGTATGATCTGGGAAGCATGTGTCTGTAGAAAAATTTGATGTTGCAAGTGTCCATCATTCCACTGAAACCCATTTACATGCTGAGGAATTCCACAGAAGATGGCAAAATTGACTGAGTAAAATAAATCACTTGCATTGAAACTAGTGACAGGAACTTTCAACAAACATTAACCATAACTACTTTTGCTTCAACTTGAACATGGTGAGCAGTCATTTATTACCATCTCACTCATGGGTGTCACAGCCACTATGAGGGTGAGCCAAGATCCGCCCCCTTTTTTTAAAAAAAAAAGATTGATTCCTTCCCTTATTTTTACCAGACACAAAATCAGTGCAGCAATCTATGAAAGCATCTGTTTTCCTCTATTCTGCCAAGCTTGAAACGCCAGTCCATGTTTTCAATGCTACTTTACTCCCAGGCAGATTCTCATATAGCATGCACACATGCAAGCGCTGCTGGTCCATGCTTGTCATTGATGCTCAGATGCCAAGTAGCTGATTTAAGATGGGTAACACACTGCCAGGAAGTTGTTAATTTACTGAATATCAAAACTTAGCATTTTGTTCATCTGTTCATCTGCTCCTAGCCTTTTTGTTTTTGTTACAAAGTCTCTATACAGACTGACAGCAGCTGCAGTGGTAATGGCATTTTGAAGTATTGCATATATACAATATCACATGACATAGTATCACAGGTGATGTAACAATTAACTGGATAAGCATGTCACTATCAGTGCTAGGGAAGTTATTCAAAAAAGTAATTATTACTCGTTACTTCTGTAAAATGTAATGAGATTACTTTACTCGTTACTTCATTTGGAAAGTAACTTCACTACTTATTACTTTTTCTGTTTTTGAATATACTGTTAGATACATGCATATTGCACAAACATCATAGCCCCATCTTAACTTAGTGTTTTATTAAATAAATGTATACAAAATGGCATAACACCATACGAAAGAACAGTGCCTCACTGAATAATCTACTAAAAAGGATGAAGGAGGCTACGGTGAGGTCAGTAATGTACTTTGTAACGGGTTACCCCCAACACTGGTCGCTATCCATTGGAAGATGAGAAAACAAACAACTTAAACCTCAAGAATCGGCTCAAATATAACTTTGACTAGGCCTGTAATCAACCAAAGAAAATCTTGATTGATATGCACAGTATAAATAACTTGTTACTGATCTGATCTGACATTTTGTCCTGTAGCCACGTAGGGGTGGATTCTCCCGTTTGCGTGCAAGTCCTATTTTACGCGGCTGGACATAATGCTTTTAACTTACACAGATTCTCACATCTAAATGAATCACGCCAAAGAGGTGTGATTCATTGAAAATGGAGGCAGACGTGCCATGGTCTCATTTACTTGGGCTGTCTGAAATCATGGAGTGTGGACTGTTAAGACTTGTGAATGTCATTGAAATCCGCAAAAAAGATAAACCACACTTTAAATTTGAAAAGGCCTCACACTTTGAAGGAGAGCATGTTGTTCTATGCTGTATGAAATAAATCAGACCAGAACACTGTGCCTATGACTGAATACATGTTTAGATGCAGGAGGGCCAATTTGCACCATGTTTGCATGACTCGTTGCTATTTAGATGCACACACATTCATCTCATAATAAAACACACATGGATCAATGAACAGCAGCAGCCGCAATGTCAATGGATTGTGTTCAGCACCTTGACACAGAATCTTCATTGACAGCTTCTATCTCAGTGAAGTGATGTGCACCAGCCCCCCTCTGAAATGAGCCAGACACAAACTGTCAGTTACCTTACTGAATAAGTACCAGTAGGACATGGGGGTGATTGGTCTGGCAGTTGATCTGCTCCTCCAAAATCTGACAGAGTTGAACGATGGCCTCCCGTTCCAGATGAAATCGTTGAATGCATTCAAAGCCCATGAGCCTTAAGATGCCCAAATGTGTCTGATATGTGCTGTCACCTCCACTTCCATTGTTGCGCTATCCTCCCCTCTCATTCTCGTACACAGCGAGGTATACGCTGAGCATGTTGTTTTCTGATTGTTAATTCACAGTAAAATGACAGTCCTCTTTATACTCATCTTGACGAATGTTTCCAATTGATATCTCAGACAAGCACTGGATATTAAAAAGTGTATGCTAACTTCATGGCACTGCAGTTAACAAAAAACAAACAAAACTTTGACATTGACACATTTGATAGCGTCTGGGAGTCTGTTTTATAATATTAATGCTTCTTGTGGCATAAATTGTAACTGCATGCCAACTTCAAGTGCAATATGATGTTCCACCTTCCTGTGGCGCATGACTTACTACAACCTCTGGAGCGCGTAAGAGGAAAGGTGCTTAAGTCAGTGGGAGAATCCACGTAAGGCCAGATTTGACAGGAAACACCCACATTTTAGGGTTGCTCCACCCAGAGTGTGCGTAAGTGGCAGACTTAAGTCAGTGGCACAATCCATGTAGCCTCTTAAGTGCATGGGAGAATTGGCCCCTTAGTGACAGAGCAACACTGCCCTTTCATTGTTTTGAACTTAATCAATAACAGGGAGGCAAAGTAAAGTTGTATTTCCACAATGAACAGATAGCGCAAAGGAGAACATCACCATTTCTCACACACTGACCACAATCAGCCATGCTCCTCCTTTTACTTTCCTCTTCATGAAAGTTAAACCTGCAAATAACTGACCAATCAGAATTATGGTCAAGCCGGAACGCACCGACCAATAAATCGAACAGTGGACTATTACTTTACAGCCCTAATTTGGACTTTATCAATGGAACATGCTGGTTTGTCTCTTCAGGAGCAAAATTGTATTCTTAGAGACCCTCAGGCTTGGTTCTTGTATGTGAAACAGCACAACATGCAAATGAACTTAAATACGCTCTCAGCCAGACACATGCTGCCACAGCTCTGAAACAGTTGTACCAATCACAGTGAAATGTCATAACATGCCAACCATCATAAAGCTTTTTTCATGTAATGTCTGGATGACTGACATTAACACCCATCACCACAAATCTGCAGCCAAAGACAGAGCATTTTTGCATTTGAATATAATAATAGAAACAAAAAAAGGGGGGGGGGGGATTTAGTAATGTGGTTTGTTATTATATAGGACCAACACTATTTCAGTCACCTTGTACATATGTCACACAGGTTAGTATTTAATGTTAGGCAACAGGGTTTGCATTGCAATTTGTTTCAAGGATAAAACAAAAGAGCTACTCTTATGAGAAAGATAGTTGGAAAAGAGGTTTTGTTGGGTCCTTGTAACTTGAATATCTGTGTGTAGAGGTGTGTGTGGTAGCTGCCTGGTGACATCAGGTGATTTAATAAAGGTAAATTGATTTCTACATAAAAGTTTACAAATAGCTGGCTTTGTTGCTGTAAATTCCTGAACCTCTAAATACTTTACTTACAGTTATTGCTTTCTGCTCAAGGTCGACTCCACCGGCAATACTAAAACCAAGCCCTGAGCCTTCCTCTTTACTCAGGACAACAAGGTGAGTATTATTGTTAACCTGAAAAAGGTTTAGACACAAAGTGAGTGATAAGAGACCATGTGACAACATTTACACAGAAATAATATAGTCTATTAATTTAAATGTGAAATAGGTATTGTATGTCTGTATCAGCAGTAAGGTGTTACCTCTGAGAGGGCCTGAGCTTCCTGGATTAGGGCCAGCACATATGATTTAGTTGTCAGGGAGGACAGCATTGTTTGCAGTTTACACTGACTCATAGGAGAAGCGACCAGTTCCTTTAAACTGTAGACAGAGTCAAGTAGAAGACATTTTCTTCAGCTTTTGTCATAGTTACCATTTTAAGCAAGACTCATTTATTGGTTATCATGGACACCCCATATATGCTTCATCTGGAGTTTTACCTTAGAAATAGAATGTTCTCAAATGCAGCTGGTATTTACAATGGCGAATTAGGGCCATAGCTAGAACAAATATTGAACTGCAGGAGAGTAATATTTGGAGAGAAACGTATTATCTGAGGAGAGATTAAAGTCACAAATTTGACACCAAAGACTAAGAAGAGGAATTTTACGAGTTCTCAGATTGAAGTCCCGCTTTCAGGAATAGATCAACAGAAACACATTATTATTTAGTGTGAATTTTAAAGGAATTTAAAGTCCAGAGAAACACAAAGAATGAGGAAAAATGAATGCTGCCTCAGCTGTTGCATGCACATGAATTACTGTACATCAATATTTCAATGAAATGAATAAAGTAATAGATTTCTTTGCAGATGGCCCTACTGTACCATTGTAGAATGTCTTAGAAAATAAATACTTTTTCTTTTATACTTTTTTGTATTCACCATTTAGAAAAGACAACCAAAACAACAGAACCCAATATTGCATATAACAGTGTTAACAGTAAACAATGATAGTCAGCTGAAGAAACCAGAAATCACTGTATGTCACTGAAACAGTCGTTCCAGTTATATTTCAATATCAAACATAACTGCTGCCTGGATTTGATTTTGTTTTGATGTTTTTATAAATATTATTTTGACAACAAAAATGAATTTAGTGTTTTCATAAATGTAATTGCTAATGCTAATATGTACAGTATATGTCCACTATGAAAATTTTCTACTGAACTACCCACCTGATGGAAAAGCCAGGCTGCTGCCTTTGGGTCTCTGGGTTTCCCTGAGAACGTTCTTCAGTGGATTCACAATTACCCGGGCTCATCCTGTTCAAATCCAGGGTTGCAGAAGGTAAAACACTCCCAGTCACTGTGGTGGTTGTTGTAAGTATAGTGGAATGGATGCCAGGCTCAGTTTCATCTATGGCAGTATCATGTTTGGAAAAGTCCTCTGTGCATAGTTTTTCCAATTCAGGCATACCGAGAGCCTTGAGCTTCCGCAACCTGCTGTTGTGAAGTCTGGCATGTTTCCTCTGCAGCAATGGAGGAGTGTGTGATGTAAACCCATCTGCAGCTTTTTTAACACCAGCCTCAGAATTGTGCAGAGTCAGGGGAGCTGTGCTACAGCTTGCATATGGAAGCTCAAGGTTTATCAGTGCAATGCTTGATGGGGACTTATGAAGAGGAGAACAGGGGGTGGTAGGGATTAGATTCTCCACACTCCTCTGCTGTGGCCAGTCAAGTTTGTTAACTAAGTCCATATAACCAGAAATCCTGTGGTTAAGAGATGCTCTATAGGCCAGGGTATACAACTGACTGTCACTGCTTTTAGCCACAGGCTTATCAAAGTTAGCCAGGTTTTCAAAGGACTTTATCTTATGTCTGACAGAAAAGGAATTATTGTAGTTCTCAGACAAGGCAGTGTCTGTGGATAAGCTTTGCCTCTCCATTGTCTTTATGTACAGTCTGGATGTGCTGGATGTCTCCACAATAGTGCTGGCTTTTGAGCGATTACTTGTGGCTGATTTAGTTTCTTTAGTAGGACACACTGAATTAAATACTGTATTGACAATGCGACTTGTTTTTTCCACTGTTGAATTGGCTGATTTCAATCTTATATCTGTGTCTCTTCGAATGCATTCAGAGTTGTTTGAATTCACTGTCCCATTGCAAGTATTAGCTGGCGATGATGAGCCAGGTAAGGAGAACAGTTCAACTTCTATAAACGTTCTCTGCATGGAAGGAGGGTGAGATTGGGCCTGTGGTTTAGTTAATGTTTTGGAGCCTAAATTAATGTACTTCTCCTTGGCCAGTTGTACAGTTTGTAATGTGTCACTTGAAGGCCAGTGCTCAGTTGTATCTTGCCTTCTTTCACTTACTTTCAGCTTGTTGCTGGTCTTCAAAACGTTGGACATGGTTGCTGTTGGTGGAAATTTTGTTGGCTGGTTTGCTTCGGTTTTTGAAAGAACTGGACTTTTACTTCTGGTAGATTTCTGAGGCAGCTGCTCCTGTAGTTTTTTATCACTCTGAGAGCTAATGCTCAGTTTGGGAGCACTAGAGTATGATCTGATGTGAGTTTCATCTTGAGGTTTGAAGTTACTTTTTGACACAGGGTGGTCTGACTTATCAAGTTTTAGGTCGGAGGTCGTAAGCAATGGATTCATATTTGGGTTTAAATTAGTTTTACACTTCAAGACTTCCTCTTCCATTATCACTGATGCCAACACTGTTGTATCTGATCCGCCTACGCTTGAACCTGAGTTGTCTGATTTCAACGAAGCTAAATCGACACCGTGAGTATCAGGTGATGAAGACCTGCTGCAAATGCCTTGGTTTCTGGGACTGGATGTCAAATGTGCTTTGAATTTGTCCAATGGATCATTAGCACTTGTACTTTTGGATGACTCACATGATTGCTCAGTATTTGAGAATGCTAATGACTGCAAGCCTTGGGGTGTTCTAAAAGACTTTTCTGTGTTAATCAAGTAGACATCGGAGGAGCTCTGCAACATCTTAGAGGTCTGATCCAGTTTTTCATCTTGTCTGCTGACACACAGGAAAGGTGAAGGCCTGCTTTCTGGCTGACTTAAATGAGAGTGTTCACCAGCAGCAGGTTGCTGGGCATCACACAAACAAAAATCCACTTCTTCCTCATTTGAGGAGGTCTCATGAGAACTATCACCACTACTGGCCATCTTACTGACCATTGGACTACTGTCAGTGATAGAGTTACTGTTTGAATTTGTGTCATCCCCTATGGAGTACATACATCTGTACGCAGCATCAGAACTTTCTGAACATGTTGTATTGAGAACTTGAGAGCTGTTTTCCTTTAGCTGTGTTACATGTGTGGATGAGCTGTTTGAAAATGTCTCCACAGGGTGGCTGGCACCTTTTTCACCTCCTGCATCAACGTTGGAACAGTCTTGAGGAGTGAACTGCATTGTAACCTGAATACAATCTTTCTCACACAGGTTCAATGCAGTAAGTGGCTTGCAGGTGGGTTTGGTACACTTGGTTCTATCACTGCAGTGGCTCATATCACATAATATATCATCTATATTAGTGATAGGTATTTGAAAGTTATGGTCTGTTTGGGTTGTGTGGTTAGGAATCCCTGAATCTGCACTTATTACTTGTTCTTCATCAGATGCACACTGAATAGATGTAGCTGGGTTCAGCCTTGTAGCGCCATCACTGCTCCCTGATGACATTATCAAACTGGACAGATGATCTACAGCTGGGATCAGAAATGAAAACCAAGCCGATTAGTCACAAAGTATTAGACATATCTGAATGAGAGATTAAGCATTGATTTAATCATTTGCAAGGTAGATGGATAAATGGCTTATATGGATTTTTGCCCTTTATTTTCATTGATAAAATAAACTGTAAAATACTTGTTATTGAGGACTGTAAGAAGGTGTGCTGATTTCCAAGTAATGTAATGAACAATATATGGATGTGTGGTCATATACAATGACACACCAGAAGAACCCAATCCAACTTTATTATACATCTTTTTTGCAGGTGGTACAGTATGGCATATGCTGGTACAGATAGGTGGTAGCTGATAACCACACAGCAGACTTCAGATATTGCAGGGTTGGGCCAAGTTGGGTGAATTCTCTCTCTATGAATAAAATTTGTACCACACTGTGAGNCAGTCTAGAACACAGGTGTCAACCTGATTCCAGAAAGGGCCGAGTAGCTGCAGATTTTCATTCCAACCAAGTAGAAGCACACCAGGTTCTACTCATTTCACCAGGTGAACTCTCTCTTTAGACAGTTGTTTGGTGCACATGTGTGCTCTTGATTGGTGGGAACCAAAACCTGCAGCCACACAGCTTTTTCTGGAATCAGTTTGACACCTCTGGTCTAGAAGATACAAGGTTTCAAGATGAATGCAGTGGGCATTTTGACACTTAAAGGGGATTCTTCATCTTTTCTCATGATGATGGCCAACTATAATAATAACAATAATACAACATTTATTTTATAGAGCGCCTTTCTTGAAAACTCAAGGTCGCTTTACAAACACAGAAAACGCAGAACAAAAAATACAGCACAGACAAACACACATTTAAGCAAAAGCTTGGACAAATAAGTGCCTTTTCAGAGGCAAGGACCCAGCAGTAGAGCATGGATACCGTGGTGGAGAAGTTTCCAGTCATAATCCCCAATGAGAAGTTGAATGTTGGGGTGTTTAGGATCTAACACTACAGGATGTATGATGCAGAGCGCAATGTACTTACTCCCTCTTAGATATCTTAGAATTAGGTGTGAGAATTCAAAGGAAGCTACTGCTTTACCCGTGTTTATCTGAGTGGAGGAGTCAAGAAGGCTATGTTGCTGTGCATTTTGAAGGAGAAGATTCTCAACCACAGTAAGTTCAAGGGAACTGGAGGGAGAAATCTGGATACTGAGTAATAGTAATAATCAAGGTAATAAGCATCAGTGGACAGTAGCATAGTCCTTTGGGAACTGATGTCAAGGACGATGTATGGGTCAAGCTATAATGGTGCTTTCCTTAATGTTAAGAACAGGACTTGGTGATCATGAACACATCGCCAATAACAGTTTGTATAGCACTTTGGTCCAGTGTAGTTGCTTTAAAGTGCTTAACAAATAAAATGAGATTGGATTAGACTGGAAAAAATCAGACCATATACTTAAGTGGTGGTCTCTAGTACTATAGTGTAAACATGCAGCTAATTTAAATGTTCACCACTTCAGATACATGTGCAACATCTCAAGTACCTCCTATCATAATCAATAATTCCTTCAGTTACAGTATAATAGGGCCTTTGCACTGTTAGGTGCTTGGATCCTGATACTTATTTCTTTGCATACAAAAGGGCATTCTCAGTATTCAGCACTTATTCCCTAAAAATAATTAATTTAGATCCAATAGGGTATTCATACTGTGAGTTTTTCTCCTAATAATAATTCCTTCACACCAAAGGAAAAAAGACTCCTTCAATGCCAGAGCAATATGACTGTGTAAGTACCATGAGCATAGATGAAGAAGCACTGACATGGACAGCAGGGTTGCAAAGATAACCATAAAATAAACCGTTTACATAGGTAAAACAACAGTATCCACACTGGATGACTAATAATTTCAGAACAAAGACTCGGGGGGGCTTACCTGAAACTGGTCTCTTAACTTCCAAGGACAGTGTCGTAGGGAGGCTGTGCATGAGTTCACAGATTTCTTGGTAGTTAGAGGAGCACACTATTTTTTCTCCAATTGTTACAATCTCATCTCCAGGAAAAAGCTTTCCCATAGATTCCTAGAAATATGGTTAAACAAAAAGATAACAGAAGCACCAATGATCCAGCAATATGTTTTCAGACTAAGGTTTATTCATTTCACTAATATTTAACTAGTATGAAGAAGAAATCAGACATACCCTTTCTGCTGCACCTCCAGGCTTTAACCCAGTGATGACAACTTTGAGAGGGGATGACACGATCTCCAGGTCAAGTCCAAATGACTCGCTCTTACTTCTCCTCAGGGTCACTGTGTCAATGGTACAAACACCCACAAGATCACTGGCATCTCCCTTCTTACAGTGCTGGTGGGGTGTCAATCCACGAACAGTCCTGGGGTTTCTCCCACACTGTGTGGCATGGGGATTGGGCTGGGATGGGGCAATGAGGGGAGATGGCTCATCAACTTTGGGTTTTTGTTGCTGGAGCAGGTTTGGTGCTTCATTGCTCATCATCGTTTTGACCCGCGTCACTGCTTTGTGCTCAACCTTGGGGGAACGCTTTGTCTCCAACTGTCCATCATCTTGATTTGTATTGTCCTCACTGTTGATGGTCAGATTACTAGACGCTAAGCCCATATTGCTTGTGACCCCCACATTGTGATCAAAGGGACAGCGAATAGGTATGAAGGGTGACTCAGAACCAGCTGACTCACGCTTGGTGGCAAAACTCTCTCCTTCCTCTGACAAACTTCCACATCTCTGTAATTCCCCACAATATTCACTGTCCCCATCAATATCTAACAATGTTTCAGTTTTGGAAATTCGGGATGCTTGGGCATCACTGAAGACAACAGAGTCACACTTTGTTCCAGTGATGTCAGAGTCCTCATCAACACTGAGCTCATTCTCAAAGCACATCACACGTCGCTGACGCAGAAGTGGACTCCGCACTGAGGTGGGACTACTAACAGCAACGTGTGGGTAAACTGCCTCCACATGGTGATTAAGAGGAACAGGGGTCTTGCCTTGTAATGCAGGACCACTTTCCACTTCGGGTAAACAGGAGATCAATGCTGAGGATGTGTAAGATGAAAAACATGAATGAATATAATTGATCCACTTATGGTCTGTGTCAATTATAGTAAAAAACAAAACAAGCAATCATTTAAAAATATACAATATTGATACCAGAGGTTAAATTGGGCTTGGGCTGTCCAGGGCTGAACCTCGGCACATACATTGGCATTGCATCATGGGATACATCTTAAGCAATGACCTTTTTTTCCTGCTTTTCAATTCTTAGTAATTATAGCAATATTTTATAACAATTACAGGTATAGTTAGTGATTATAATCCAACACACTTTCTGTCAAAATCACTAAATATGTTGTCACTGTCCATAAACTGTCCTAAGTGTGTGCTGGAAAAAATAATCTGGTGTCAATACACAGCCTGGACTCTGAAGATGGAGAGGTTGCCGAGAAACATCCAGAGATGAGGTCAAAAGAACAAAAACTAAAAAAAAAGAAGGACTTTGACCGGACAATGACCTGCAGACACATTGGTGAGTAACATCAACTCTAGTGTTTCACATAAACAGTAAGGTTACCTACCTAGACATTCAACTACTGTCTATGTTGTTGTGGAGTTAGCTGTTAGCTGTTAAGTCGCAGAGTTGTTACTACAGCTGATTGACACAATGCATGTTAACAGTGTGCTAATCTACAGCCTAACTTTAGCTGCATTAGTTGCTGTGCATCTGCTGTTTGTTGGTTCACTGCTTTCAGTGTTTAAGCCACAAAAATCAACCTAAAGAAGCTAGCTGTTTTTACTCTGTTGTGTTTTGTTACATAAACAGATTGATACACAGATTTAGTTCACTGATCCCAAATTTGGAAAATCTTGACTTAGAACAGCAGGCAATACACAGTAATGAAAAATGTATGTCTAAAAAAATAACTTGGCATATACACCATATGATAAAATATATACATTGGATAAATTACTATATACATTAGGCAATTTAGCAGTAAATAGTAGGAATCAGCTAAAAGATCAAGGTCTGGCTCGCTTGAATCCTGGCGTCCTTTCTCCGAGTGTCTACCCCTTCGCTCTCTCCCATTTCCTGTCTACTAACTTTACAATAAAGGTGTCTGTGCCAAAAAATTCTAAAAAAAAAACAAAACATTGCATGTTACTTTAGCTATCATGTCACAGTCTTCTCAGTTATCCGCTTAGAATGGCATAAGACTAATAGTGGGTGTGTATTGATTCTTTTTAAGGCATCCACATATCCACACATCCATAAATGTTACCATGTGGCTGTGATGAGTTATCATCTATGGACGTACTGCAGCTCTGCTGGTGGAGCGCCTCATCACTGTTGGAGCCCATTAGTAGGTTTTCAGACAGATATGAGTGGCTGGAAATGTCCTGGGAGAAGTATTGAGACAACTCGACCTCTGAGTTCAGAGACTCCTGCTACAGAGTTTTGAAATGAAAGAAGATAAAATCAGGAGAAAGCAAAAAAAACCCAGAAAAAACATTAAGAGAAACAGTAAAACATATAGTAGAGTTGTTAACTACTGTTCTTATTTAACCACTAGCTTTATACTGCAATGTTTTAAATAGCAGTTATGTTTGTTTGCTCTACTAGCACACACATGACACATGTTATATACAAGTATGAGGGTGATGCAAAACATCCATGCCATTTGCAGAGGGCCTTGTGTCATGAGACATTAAAAAGAAAAAGATCCAGAGGAAAAGTTTAGATAATTAACCAGGCAAAGCAGGCAACAGCCACGAGCTCCAGACCCTCAGGGCCCCAGATCCATGTTTGTTGGTTGGTCTGTGGTTAATATAATTCATTGCAAATGTGTTCGGAAAAGTGCACCACTAAATCCAGCCTCCAACTGCACTGTAAAATATATGTTACATATATTCCTAAATGAACACGAGTCTAGCAAATAATCACCAAAGAACTCAAGTCAGTTTGTTTTTGCCCCAGCACATCACTGATAGGTTAATGCAATCATATGATCAGGTAAAATGTCTTACAGCACAAACAACTGCTGCAACTTTACTTCAAAAGAAATAAGGTTTGATTAAAAAGAAAATATTTTAGCATATACTTGATCCATCAAACATGTCCCCCCTAAAGAATACACAAAAGGTCAAACACATAAAAAAGATTGCACAGCTTTTCAGGCTGTTAAACTGGTACAAACTTCAAACCACCACAAAGGGTGAAATCCCCCACACACTGTAACGCCCAGCAAATAGCATCATGGTGCATCTGTTCTATTTACATGGATGCAAATTAGGCAATGTGTATGTATTTGACACAAAATTGGCACCTTCCCATGCAAATAAGCAATGTTGTGAAAAAAGTCTAAATGAAAACCAGCACACATTTCCACGTGCAGTTAGGTTCTGGGAGTTGATGTTAACTGTGCACACGTCATACAATGGGCTGAAGTGTGTTTTGGTGAATTTCACAGAATTTAAATATAATTTTGTTCATATTATGCTTCACAAAAAATCTTCCATCTGTTAATGAATGTTGGTTTTTTTACGCTGCATTATAAAAAAAAATGTTTTTGTACTTTTAAGGTCAAGGTAAAAATCACTCACCCATAAATCAATCATTCAGAATGGAATATTAAAGCATTTTAAGGCATGCAATGAAGGTATCCATATTAAACACTACCTCAACCCAGTTGACAGACAGCTTTGATAGGAAAACAACACAGTTCATCCATATCTGCTTTTGTGAAATGTACAAGTCACAAACAATGAAGCAGAATATGAAGAGGCCTCTAAGAAATAACACTTGCAGATGATGCAAGTGGGGGATTCTTAATGATGAATACTTACTCTACTGGCGGGCTCAAGAAATCTCTTCATGGTCCAGCTGAGAGGAGGGGAGCCTTCATCCTGCCTGTCCTTTATTGTTGGGGAGGGGCTCTTACAGGGTAGGCCTGTAGATTGAAATTGAGGTAGGTAATCCTGGATGGTCTCAGACACTCAGATTACAAGATTAACGACCAAAATCCACAAAGGATTGTGCAGCTCTTGCAGCTGCTATACCAGTGCAAATGAGACAAAAGGATAGTGTAATTCACAAAGAACCTGAGCAGGGTGAAATACAGGCGTAAATCGTGCTGCCTAGTATGTAGCTTCATGGTGTATCAGCTCCACTTACATACATGTAAAGTAGGTAAAATATATATATATATATATATATATATAAACAGCTCAAACAGGCTACATTTCATACAATCAAGGGTTGCAGCTGACCACAGCAATCCATCCTTCACATGTGGAAATACTTCAATAACACTAAAAAACACCATCACAGTCGCTAGAGGAAAGGTCAGAAGGTCACCAAACTCTCTAGAATACATCATCTGGGAGACAACTTTAGTGTCAATCCATCAAGTAGATGTTGTGATGTTTCAGACTATCAGTGAAAACTTTGGCTGGTACTGATGACACTACTCAAAAAATGAGAGAATGACCAAAAATGGTTAGAATGTGTCATCTCAGGATCAAAATATCTGTGGTCATTTTAATGGTAATTCAACTACCATATTATTCAGTCTCACTTTTTCATAGTTTTGACTGGTCCTGCAACTTATAATCAGGTGCAACTTATATATTAAAATATATACAGTAATTTCACATGTTCGTTATTTTCACACTGAAAATAAGCAGTAAGACTCGCACAGTCTCCGTACACTCAGTCTCTCTGCAGTTGCGCTGCAGTGCATCACAGTGTTTGCTGTTAGCTGCAGTCGGTCATCAGAGGAGTACAGGGCTCTCAAATGTCAGGAATTGAGTGTGACAGTCACTCCTTACGGCCTTTACGGTCCCGCCACACATTGTATTTCTCACACTGAAAAAATATAGACTATAATATATTGTGTAGCTGCCCGAAACCACTGTGACCCACTGTCTGACTTCGACCCTGAACACACCTGTAGGTCTCTGAGCCATAGATGTGTATAATAAAGGCTTGATGTCTCACGGCAGAGTCTCTCGGGTCACTATCAGCAGCAATCTTACCTCAGGCATGCTCTCTTGTGGAATCTATGGTACCTGAGAGAAGTGAGTGATCTGCACAAACGTAAATACTCTTATCTCACTCAAATCTGGACGGATTCAAAAAACGACTAAATCATGCAGTACAGCTGTGTAAAGCTGTGATCACCAGTGTTTTGCTATGAGAAAAGAAAACAGTTACATAATTAGTAGATGTGTAATATTTTAATAGATTTAGAAAAAGACTTGCAATATATTTATAATATAAGATTTGAATCAATATGCGTTTTGTTCTGTTGTTTACTTCGGGGTCACGTTAAGTGCCGAGAGCTCAGGTTGTCATGGTGATATGTTTGTGTACTCAGCAGCAGCCGCAGCAGCAGTAGCAGTAATTATAGGGTTAACTAGTTTGTTTTGTGTCTTTCCAAGTCCTCTCATTGCCCCATGCAGCATCGTGGGTATGTATTTTACGCTGTATTACTTTATTTAATTTTACAATGTTTAATTGTTAACTTTTGACTGGAAATGTAACATAAATATCCATGAGTGCAGTGTTATAACTAACCCTCTGACGTTTATAACAACCGTTTGAAAATCGGTAGAAAATTGAGCAAGTTATGGTTATTTAAAAAGTAAATGATTGTGGTAAGATGGCCTCCAGTGCGGACGTTCGACTCCGTTGACTGGCAGCATGAACAAGACATCTAGCTTTTATTATACAACAGTGATAACAGGGCTCTCCCTGTTGTATTGCTATTACTATAACTTGCCTTTCAAGATGAAATGTCTGTTCTTGGTCTCTGATTTTATATAATCTGACTGTTATAAAATGCAACTTATAGTCCAGTGCGATTTATGTTTTTTATCTTCTTCATTAGTCTATGCATTTTTTTGGCTGGTGCGAGTTATAGTCTGGAAAATACGGTAATAGTTGTCAAGATATTTGACTCTGAATCAAATAGGTCAACATCATGGTCAAAAGTCTGAAAATGATCACAGTCGGTACAATTCACTTTTAACTCTTAATTGAACACCTTAAAATGTCAACACTATGTAAAATAATTTGTGAGAGGAGAGTGAAATATAAATAAAGATGTCAAACCTTGGCAGTGAGATGAAAGTTTGTTCTTGTTCATTTTGTCCCTGTGTGTGGATCGAGCTATAATATGATCCATCTCCTGTTCTGATACCTGAGGGGAAAAAAAACAACAAAGTTCAGACGCATGAGTTTTATCACAACTGTTTCAGAATATTTTATTTTTCATGTGGAAAGATTAAAACGGGGTATAAGTACATCAGCAGTGAGAGAC
>JANJYQ010252390.1:1178-11757 GCA_024605255.1 Rastrelliger kanagurta | reverse complement strand
TGTGTGTGTGTGTGTGTGTGTGTGTGTGTGTGTGTGTGTGTGTGTGTGTGTGTGTGAACCTGTTATGCTGTTCAGCCTCACTTTGAATGAGTATAAAGTGGGGAATACAATGCAGTACTTGGTGTCTTAGTGAATGTATTAGAGTAGGCATAATAAGCTTTGGCTTCAGCCTACATCTTTTCAACCTTATTTAAGAGGATTTGTTGACTGTTTTTGTTAAATGTGCTTTTTGGTAAGTATTCCAGTTTGATAACATTTACATTTTCCTTTTTCTTAAGACTAAAATAAAGAAGATGAATGCACCATCTTTCAGACTATAAAATGCAACACATAGTGTATTCAGTCTATCATCAATCTGATGTATGGAGCATGGATACCCGATGCATGCCTGACAGGCCCCATCGGTACCCAATAGGCCCTGTTGGGTTTGTACAGATATTTAGGAGTGACGCTCAGGTTCGAGTCGGGCTCGGGTCCAAATTTATTTATGATACTGAGCTGTTGGACGAGGGCCGGGTTCGGACAGAAAAATTCAGCCTATATAATATAAATGTGGGGGTTGAGGTTATGATCTTGAGCTGTTTTTCGATGAATCTAAACTATAATACCACAGCCATCTAGATCACTTCTGGAGTTGTAAAAAAATCGAAGTAACTTTTATTCTGTTTTGTATTCTTTGTTTTTGAATTTTAAAGAGAGGTTTGACAGCCCGGGAGAAAAAGGTGTTTTTCTCTGCTCTGTTAATAGAATATAACAAACAGGGCAGCTAAACACTGCTAATTGGTCTCTGAATAATGAGAACAGCAGTTAAAGCAAGCTGATGATAACATGCAACTTATCTGGCAATTTGTAAAAATACATTCAAGTGCTCATGTTTGTAAGGGGTCATTAAAGTTGACGGAACAATCAGATCATACAAAGGGTGCCAAGAGTTCATTTCAATTTGCTGAGCAGGCACAGTTTGCATCCAGTGTTTCTCTACAGTTAAGAGCCTAGATCATTGAGTCACCCCATAATTTTAGGTGTCTCATTACATGGTAAATAAAAGAAAAAAGAACAAGGAAAGTGAGTCAAGCTCTTGTCTAAAGGATTATTTTCTGTAGGGGAGGTCAGGTAATTTCATTTTTACAACATTCAGTAATGTTAATCCTGTCTGAATCAGAGAGGCTTCCATCTTCTAGCCTCAGGTGTGAAATGTCAGGTTTAAACACAGACAGCTTTTTAATTAACTTAGGAGTGCTCTGATAAATACCTGGCTATAAGACAACCATTATCTTTGCCTGGGAAAACTACTTCATAGTGATATCACATCTACATGCTTAAGTAAAGCTTCACCTACAATTCAGGATAAATTCGGGGGGAAAGTTAAAGGCTTTCTATAGGGAAAAAAAGAACAGATAACATACCCACTAAATGTATAACATTTTGAGAGACTCTCTGGAATGCCAGAGTTTGTACTGTTTGCAAGGTCAAAAAAAGATCTACCAGTCTCAACTTTTAAGCCAGCATAAAATGTAAGTCCTTCAAGTACTCAGAAAAATGGAAATCTGAACATAAAATAAAATTGAAAAAATATATTTTTTAAAAATCTAAAGGTTCACAACAGTTACTCTATGGACTTTATAAACCTAATGTTTTGTCAGTTAATATTTTTCCATATTTTTTGAAAGAATGTTTATTAGAATAAGCATTGATAGGGGCCCTCACAATCATGTCTTATTAGATTTTAAAAAGCCACATGATAGATCTTTTTTTAAGTGACGTCTTGGATAATTAAACCAGTCTGAAGAGGGTGTAAGAATACACTTGTAAAACAACCTCATTAGATGAATCACATTACATATAACAAGAACTGTTATGTACAGTCCAACATACCAAACATCAACATAAATTTACATTAGAATGCAGACTAGAGGGTTGATGTGCAATCTAATTAGCCAGTTTAAAGCATGCACAATTGTTGGTTATTTCCCCTGTGGAGATACTCATAAGCCCCCAGCTGAGCGCTGTGTTGGTGTTTTCCCAGGGGAACAAGAAAGTCACCTTTATTCAACTGAGTGCTGCTGAGAGGAAGCCTTCAACTGTTGTCTGTGTCTGTGCTCTGAACAGCCGTTTAGACTCTCTGGCCTTTCTGAAGTCTGTGAGTGGGGCTCTGCAGAGGGCACCGTCTGGGGACTCGGTACTTCTGCTGGGGGACTTCAATGCTCATGTGGTTTAAAACCGAAAAACTTGTGCTGAGGGGCGATGAGAGAAACAGCGTACCTGATCTGAACCCAATTTTTTAAAAATCTTATTATTGTTCTTCTGTGTTAGTCATCAAGTGTCTGTAACACTAAGTTTGAACTTCCTGTACTTCATGTGTGTGAAAAAACTGAAGGATCAATTGTCACCTTTGTGGTTTTATGCGAGATGAAAGCAAAAGCAGAGCGGTTACATTTAAGTTTGCTACATACCAGTGATGGCTGGCCAATACAGGGCACAGTGCCCCACCAGCCACAAATCTCACATTACTTTTGAGTATTTGTGCATAATGAACTAGGTTTTATTTTAAACATCTCTGATCTCAAAACAGAATCCTCCTTTAAACCATATGTGAAGTATAATTTAACAGTTTTTACCTTCCATTAACCAACATTTCTAAATGACTGAGTTCAGGTGCATGGGTACAGTTCATTTAATTTATTTTTAAAAAGTACAAAATGGAAAACAAATTTATTCAACTTCAATGAGCCACTGGCTACATGTACAATGCTGATAACTGGACATTGGTTATTTTTCAAGGTAGACATTTTTATGTGCAGATGTCTGACTTTTCCATGGAGATAAGTAAATGCTGATACCTTAAAAAGCATGAATGCGTGAATGTATGTCAAGTGTTGTGTAGACACTCCACATAGAAAGTGAAGGTACTGTTTCTCTAGGGCATTTGTTGAAATCCAACTACACACACATGCACCTTAGGAATCCTTTAATCTTGTGATATGGAGGAGAGGATTTAAGCAATAAGAATCCTAAAAATAACACTGAAGTACCAATATAGGGCACTGATATCATACACTATTGCTGCATAGTCATCAAAGGTGACAGGTTTCATCATAAAGTAACTTCTGCCAGTCTTATCTCAGCACCACAGGGGAGACATCTACCTATTAGCTCTTTGAGGTCTACAACATGTCTACCAATACCTACTTTGATATTTTTGTTTATTATAATGTAATTTCTAGGAGTAACTTCAAATGTTACATATCCTTAAAATATGTACAACCTAGGCTAAAAGGATTTGTAAATCAATAAATCATAATACTTGATAAAGTATTCTAATAGAGTCATAACTTTAAAAAAATAACTTAAATAAAATGTTTTTCCATCAAATTTGACCAAATCAATGCACAACACATATTGATTGGTCTCAGGGGTCACATGCTGAACTCTGCTCCCCTGATGTTTTCACCACACATTTTGCACCACAGGCAATAGAATGTAATGATGTCATCAAGCTGTGACATATGACAGAAGCTCTCAGCCACTAAAAGAGCAAATGCTCTTGCTATTATGATTTTTATCGTAGAAAGTGTTAATAATATAATTGCATAGCCCTGCCTTGCATAACAATGAGAACCCTACAGGCTACTTTTTTTCAATGCCAAATGACAGTAAATATCCATTCATTTGGAAATAAATAGCATTTGGGAGTCTCTCGGTGGAGCGCTGGAAAACTCTTGCTAGCATAGTTTCTAGCAAGAAACTCAGTCTGAGTCACTTGCATGGGTGAGCAGCTGATAAAAACTCAAATACCACCTTTCTAGTTGTGTGGTAATCAAGCTGCCAACAGACATCCCCAACTCTGATGGTGACTTGTGTGACAGTCCAACTCCATATCTGAACTGTTTTCTTATTATGGTTCATGACATGATAAATAGAGGTACTATAATTGAGTTCAACATTTGACAACATAGGAACATTATTATACTAATGACTGTGAGTACATCCATCCCAATCACTACCTCATCAGATTTGCTGACAACACTGTCCACTCACTCCTTTCAGGGTCTGAACAGGAACATGGTGCCACCTTCCATGATTTCATAGAGTGGTGTGACAATGCTATATTGTAGTTGGATGTTGCCAGGACCAAGAAGATAATCAGTGATTTCAGGAGGAAGTCCCCTAAGGCAAACCAAGTGATCAAACATGGTGAGAAAAGTAGATATTGCGGATGATTAGAAATATCTGAGTACCATCTTTGATAACACCTTGAGTTCTGTGTTCTTCATTTGGTTCCCATCCCTTACTGTGAAAAACACAAACTGTCTCCAAAGCACAGTGAACATTTATTCTCAAATCACTGGTTTGCCCACTGAAACTTAGTTTCATTTTGTGAGCACCAGGTCAAGGCAAAGACCTATGGCATAATGGTGGATAGTATATCCTTTATCCCCAGTTCTAGATGCCCCCCTCAGCCACCAACAAGTGCTTCTCCAAACGACGCAGAGCATCGTTCATCCTGTAAACAATCTGCCTGGTGAACAAGAGACTCAAGGACAACTCCATCTGGTGCTTGGCACATAAAATACTTAAATGCTTGTCTGCCATGCTGATGATTTCCTTGGTTATTTATATATTTTTATCTGCATTTTATTATGACTTTTATTAGTTTTTAATGCAACTGCACTATCAGACCAACATAGACAATCACAAGCTAAAGAGCAGTGTGGGAATGACTGCGCATATGTCTGTTTTTGCTTATGGCCAAAATCAAATTACCTTTGTGTATTCTTGAAGCTGTATTGAATTGAACGGAATTGTGCTAATACCAATTTTAGACTCTTGCCAGTACAATCACATTGCTGGCATGACTGGTTGGCATGCTTAAAGCTGATTGATGTACCACATTTCTGCAGGTGAAAAGGTTTTCTTCTAATGTGTCAACTTTGGTATGGTAAACTAGTGAGTTCATAAAAAAATATAAGAAAAAGGCTGAGCTGCCTTGGCAGAGGTCTGTGCTCTCTGAATGCTTTTCTAATTGTTCTCCTGTTTTTCAATCCAATTTCTGATGAAGCAGATACACTTTCATTTAACTGGAGCCTCTGTGCAGCTAATGTCTCACACTTTACACTTCACATGAGGACATGTGACTCAATGTGTCATTTCAGTCTTTAAGCCTATTTTCTTTCACATACATGTACAGTTATATGATTGTACATTGGGCTGTAAGCTATGTCAAATCATTTTTCAGTGCACAGCGTTATTGTGGCTGAAATGATCCAGTGACTTACTGAGGGCTGCAGCTGCTTCTGTTGTGCTCTTTTCGCTGCATGGCCAGTGTAGACAGGGTGTTAGCAGCAGCAGCGACAGCGGTCACCTAGGGAAGATGTGGAGCTGTGTGTGCATCTGTGAAAATGTGTGTTAAAAATTGCTGACTCACAGCCTGTTTAAACTACTTGGTTCAGAGAAAGGGAGAGGCAGTTTTAATATATAAAACCGTCATAGTTATAGTCAAAATGTCACACTTAATAATGTGTGAGTGACAGCAGTGTCGACTAAACATGTTGACAGATGCTTATTGTACATAGTGCTCATACTGTAATGTTCAATTTTACTCTTCCTCTAATTTTATAATAACTTCCTGAAAATAATCTCAGTTATTATTTGCAGATATTTAATAGGATATTTTACAGAAAGAGTTGGGCAATTACAGATTATAAGAAAAATAAAAGTCAATTTGGTTTATTTGGTGTGTACCCAATCAGTCTATTTGGGTTCATAATTAGGTGTTAATTTGAAAAAAATCTTACTGTAATAAATTAGACTCTTAACACTTCTTTTGCTGACATTAAATACTTTTTTTGAGTGTGTTAATTTGTGTATCAAACTGAATAATGGCATATTACATTCTTAAAAACTCTGAAATGAGCACATTCCCTACTACCAAATTACATAACCCTTTAAATTAAATTCCTTATGAGGTAACGACTGTAGCTATAAAGCATGGCATCAGTAATACAAATTGTTACTGAATTGTTGACCTAATATGCTACTGTATTATTTGACACAAAAAACTGCAGAGGATATTGTCTTTAAATAGTAAGTAAAAAGTCAAAACAGTAATAATACAGCTTTACAGTTTTATGTAATTTGAAAAGGGAAAGTTTCTAGTTTAAACTGTGATAAAGCTGTGGAGTCTAAAGTTAGATGGATATGGATATATCTATTATTTTCTGCACCATTTTTTCCCAACATTGTTTTTAATGTTTTCGTGTCATGAAAATGCCATGTTTGATCCCTGATTAAAGTCAAAGTACACTGTATTACGTTTGTATGTAATACCAAGATGTGGAGTGGCGCAGTAACACAAGGAGAAAAAGATTAACAAAGCAGTAAATGATCAGAGTGTGTTGCTTTTGATTTAACTAATGGAACAAAATCCTGCCATTTCTGTCATACAAGTTGTGATACAAACTCTTAGGTGTTGCTGGTGTATGATTACACAAAAAGGGTATAAATACACTCATAAGCAGGCAAATATTTACATCTTCACTGTTTATTAGCTTGACTGGCAGTTTTAAATCCCAAATGTCTCTTCTTTTGTGGAATAAGGATTTGAAAGAACTTTGGTCATTATAATGCATGTCCAACTCAGCAGCGCTTCTGAATACTCAGAGGTATTAAAAACTGCTTCAGAACTATTTAAACTAGGACTCTACAAGCATACCGAACAGCTCAAGAAGGATGTGTTTGGGAGATATATATTCAGTGGGTAAACACAGTTAAATCATAAAGCCGTGGTGGGCAATTTCTGTGAAGTAAATGAAGGTGTGATTAATTCAAGTATCCTGGTTTCTGCTCTTGTGTGATTACCAGTAGGCCATGAATCATCCACTGTACCATCCCGCACCTCAGTTTCATCCAACTGAATTACAGGAGGGGAAATTTTCTAATTAACTGCGGGTTAATTGCTCAAGCAGTTGATGCTATAGGAGAACAACCCAGCCACATATCAAAATGTACAATGTGTTACGTTGGTCCACAGTAAAAAAAAAAAAAACATGCCTTAGTCCTTGCTATTGACTTGAGTCCATGTCATGTGGACAAAGAATAATAATGTTAGAATGTCATAAATTTATCAAAATGCTTTTTTATGTTGAAATCCTTAAAACTGCAATTTCCCCATTTGCAGTTTTTTCTGTTGTTGTTTTTGCAGACAGCCTCATAATAAATATCATAATATCATAAATATGTGGGCATCACATAAATTTAGTGGCATTAATGTGAAACTTGTAAATTTTTGACCAATATAGCTATTACACACAAGGAGAAGGATGTGGTAGCAAATTTTCTCTCACTCTTAAAAAGGCTCAGGAGCTCTGCCAATGCAACCCATTTAGAGCATGGATTTAAAGTTTAAGCAACACCAGGGTGCCATTTCATCTTTATCACCTCATCAGCATTCACATAAGATGAAAAGACAAACTAATTAGGTTTTGAGTACCAGAGCTCGTCTTTCTTCATTGTTGTTATACATTGACAGCAGAAGCTTCCCATTTATAAGCTACTTTTATCTAGCATGACATGTTACAGAGTAAACATTTCAAGGTCCCTTATAGAATTTTCTTGTTGACAAACAAAAGTAATGTTTGCATTCAGTGTCTCATACCAAAAAAGTATTGGCTGCATTTCCTTTAATATTTGTAAAGTAAACATCTTCTTACTTGACTATATTTGCTTCATTGCTACACTTTTCAACAATATGTATTACATTTATGAAATAAACAACATAATTAGTGGTCAACATGACCACTAAACCACAAATGATGACTTTAAACGTAATCAGCTAACGTTTCTCAACTGATCCCATGATACATTTACCTTTTTTGTCAAAGGAATCACTGAGTTGAATCCAGAATATGTAGTTTTCAAGAAATAAAAAATAAATAAAAATAAATAAATAGCCAACTCCATGTGAAATTGAAAGGTCTGAAGCAGGAGTGTGCAATGTCTTTGTGTGAACTGACAGTGTGATTTTGGCAGCTGAATGACCAGATAATAAACAGAATCAATGAGGAATCTGGCTCTTCCTCTGCCTCTGTAACTACACTACAGGGAACCTGCCAGAATAATTTACTAATTTGCATAAGTACAGTTCTTACACTAAACCAATAGCCAAAGGAAATATTTTACAATTTATTATAAAAACTGTATTAAAAATATAAAGAATTATGTATCCGAATCAGAATTGTAGTTTATGACCTTGTTCAATATTGATACAACAGGTACAGGGTACAATGCACCTCATTTCTATTCCACTGTAAAAAGCATCCGTTGTTATCTGAATTCCATTTGTGACTCAAGGGAGAAAAATCACTGGCTGTTCCATATCACTTCTGATATGGAAATGTACCACTCTGTGAATGTTTTTGTTGATGAAAACAGAGATACCTCTGTGAGTGTGAGTGTGTGGGCATGATCAGGCAGATATTTGAGTGCAACTTGTAGGCAACATTACATTTTATGACTGACGAACCTGATAGATTGCTGTATATTGGAATTCCTTGGGTCTGGAAACATCTTGTAATAACAGGCACAAAACCCTTTGGAGACAGATGTTTTGTCATTCTGGTGATTTCAGTCTTGCATCCCGCCTCTGCATATCTCTTCTGTAACACTGATTCAAACATTGCTGTCTCATAACAGTAAATTAGAAAGTAAAATTTGTGTAGAGTTCTTATTATATTGATGTATCTATTTAATCATATAATTGGCCTAATCTTGGTTCTTGGGATTCAGCAGAAATGCAAACAAATGTTGAAAAGCCCTGTAGTTACTGGTTTAGATTAAGAGTTTAGATTATGAGACATGAGTGACTTAAGAGATGGGCCAGTGTGAGTGGAACCGGGCATAGTTTCTGCTTTTAAATACAACAAAACTATTGTAATCTGTATACACGGTCTGTTTTTTGAGTCAAAATGTATTTATTTGTAGCAATGCTTTAAAAAAAGTTTATAACTTATTTATGCTTTTGCCTCAAATTCTTTCATCTTATAGTCTCTGGGATCTTCTTCTGGGATGCTATCATCAATAGAAACTTCTACTGAGCCATTTTTACATATCTTTGTCCCAATTATTGTCAAAACAAACATGTATTGTTAAAGATGCAGCTACTAGAAAAAAGTTGGTCAGCTTTATTAGATCACAGTTGATACTTGATAATGCCAATATTAAATAACAAATATTAGTGAATAATTTATTGTGGTTAATTAATGACATTTGGGGGTGGCTGTGGCTCTGGAGATATAGTAGGTTGTTCCATAATTGGAAGATCAGTGATTTGATTCGTGACTCTTCCAGTCTGCATGTCCTTGGGTAAGGTACTGAACCCCAAAGTGCTCCCAATGGCTGCATTAATGGGGGAATGTGACTTGTAGTGTTTAAGTGCTATATAAGTACAGTACATTTTTCACTTACCATTAACAGCAATAAGGTGAGTTCTTTTTCTCTCAACTCAGCCAGTCAAGGCAGATGAGATGTTTTTCCTTGCCTCAAAGTGTTTGTTAATGGGGCAATATTGGGTCTATTTAAATTAAAGAGTGTGGTCTAGATCTGCTCTGTGTGAAAAGTGAGTTGAGATAAGTTTTGCTTTGATTTGGTACTGAACTGAACTGAATTCAAGTGTATCATATGCGGACAGTACGAGTTGTGCTACTGTCCCAAAGGTTATGCCATGGCTCAGATGGTCTTCTCATTTCAAATGTGTCTGCATTAACATTCATCTGTTTTCAGCGGCACTGCTGGGTAATATTAGACACACATAATGAATGCATTCACAAGGCAAAATGCAACTCCACCTCCACATTGTTAATAATGTTGAATATGAGACCATATAAATAATGCGCAAGTACAGTTAGTGTTATTGTCAGATTATGCAATATGAGTATAGTTTAAAGTGTAATAGCAACAAAATAATAACAAAAGACATGTAAGAACCATCTGGACACATCTTAAACACAACCATAAATCACATAAATGTTAGCACAAGAATACTTTATAAATGTATTGCAACAAAATATTTGGATCACGATGGACCCTTTTTAGTGGGGGGTTTGTGTTTTTTCCTTGGGTCTGTATAGGGTCGCTCTTAGTTTTCTCAAACGCTCCAGTCAGGTACACTGGAGCCTCTAAGTTGCCTTTAAATGTGATCATGAATAGATGTTTGTTTGTTTTGAATAACTGGTCTGACATGTTGGTGTATCCAGCCTTTAGCTTCAGTTTGTGCCCCAACATGGCTCTAGCCCTCTGTGACCATCAACAGAATATAAATATAGGATGGATGATTTAGCAGCAGCTAAAGGCAATAATGAGTCTTCTTTAGGTAATAATTCCACCTGCCTGTAGCCTGCCAACTGGAAGAATAAATCAAAGTGAAATGACACATACAGTACAGCACAGCTGGTTAGTGTGTTTTCTTTTTTGCTTATCCTGAATTCAGTTAATACTGTAGCACCAATTTTGTTGTCATTGTTTGTAGGATAATAAATTGAAGTACATATTCACTTTATCAAATACTGAAAAGGACATTATAAGT
>JANJYQ010252288.1:221-10318 GCA_024605255.1 Rastrelliger kanagurta | reverse complement strand
ATATTTCTGATTTTTAAAATGTAACTAAAGAAGGAATATGAAGGACAGTGTTAAATTTGCACTGATAAAAAGTGTGATAATTTAGTATAATCAATGTATTAAAAGCTGAATAGGTTACTATTATTATTGTTTAGATATTGCTTTCTGATGTGTGAGTTGATCAAACTTAAACATCAGATGTATAATATATGTGCCACTATCTTTTTCTTCCTCTTGCCTGGAGTGTTTTGAACTGTAAAGAGTTAAAATTGGTCATAAAGTCCAGTTCAGTTGCATTATTTCCAGCTGTTTAAAATGAGAAAAAAAAGCCTCATGTTCCTGATCATGCATGTAAAGCAAATGAATTATGCTCCAATGTGGAGAAATTATTCACCCATGAAACTACTCATATATATTTTCTAGGGCAAGCCAGATGTATTGAGGATAAATATATGCAACAACTAAGTCACCTTGTGTTTAAAGGAAGGGACAATAACTGCTGTGTTGAGTCTGTCTGAGGCGTTATGTTGGCACAGACCGATTTTGGCACACTTCCTGGTGACTGACAGTTGCTAACACTGCTGTCCACAGGACTATGGGAAATGCAATGTGGATTTCAACAAAGCATAAGGCCACATATCAATCTTTTCACATTGTGGTAAAGTCTCTAAGCACATCTCCTGTATAGGCCAGTGTTGTTTGGCATATCACAGCTACAAATTATAGCAGGAAGGGCAAATTCCCTGACAATTAAGCTATAAATGAACGAAATATAATTACAAATTTTCAGACTGTTAGCATTATGACTGACATGGTTTTGGCTTAGCTGACTTTTGAAGCACTGTAATGAGCAGATGCTGTTTGTTTATTTGACATTTCCTAGCACATGCTGGAATAGGCCTTGTAAGAGGGTATAGAAAATTGCTGGGTCAATAGACTATATAATAAAAAATATGTGTATACAGAGATCAGGAGACAGAGGCATTGTCATGAAGCCACTGAAGTCATGTCCTGTACTGTTTGTACTGTAGTATAATTAAATATAATTATCTATTCATACATTTAATGTTTAATTGCTACATTCTGTTATAAAGTAGAAAATCGGGTTTGGCAGAGGGCCACAGGAGTCCCACAGAAGTCTATCCTGATGCACTGGATGAAAGACAAGAAATGTTTTGGATAGGTCTTTCCATCACAAAGCTAATCATGAAAAGAAGTCATTGTGCATTCACACTGTAAATACATTAGTTTAATCCACAAGTAAATTGAAGCCCATTTTTCCATGTTAATATTTAGAAAGCTACATAGCCAGTAGACTACATAAACGAATCGAGCAAATTGTAATGTTTTTGAAAAGTTGCTGTGGAATTGTTAACAGTCACTTGCCAGTTTAATTTGCATAGACATTTCTTTCTATACTGATGACATTTGATGCAGTGAATATTGTTTCATAGAAGGGAAAATTGAATGTGACTTTGACTACAGATATTCAAAGCTGGCTAGCTAGTCTTCTCTTTATTTATACATCAAAGAATGCATAATGTGTAGCATCTCAAAACTGGTGTTAAGACAACAGTTGCATCCATCTCGTCAGTACTAAACCATATCATTTTTTTCCTGTTTAATTTCTAGTAATTGCACATAATTATGTGTTCCACCAACTTGTTGGTGCATGTAACGACTGGCAGCAACCAGCTGTTATTATCACAACCTTTAGTTTGTCAGGCTCGATGAAAATAATTAAATCCTTGAAAAATATGTCTGACATGTGGAACCATATTCATGTATGTGCTATATAAGTAAAAAGGTAAATATGACAATTTTTTTGTTGCTTTTATAGAAGTAAATTTCATGTTGGTAGAGCATTAACGTGAAATTTAGATGATGATGATGATGATGATAAATATTTCAATCCAATAAATATTCTTTTTGTAAGATATTGCATGAAAATGTGAAGAAAACAACTCCCCAGTCTCCCCTTCACAGTTCAAGTAGCAGTTCAGTTTTTGTTACCATGAAGCCTTATCTGGGCCAGAAGGTGAAAATCTCAAGCCAAAGTGAATTACTGCCACCTACATCTTTTACAATCTCCCCACTCCTCTTGCTAAAAACATTAGCCAGCTGTCACATCTGGCCTTTGCACTAGCGACCTCACTACTGTGGAAAAGTTATCTTTTAAAAACGTGAGTAATTCCAGTTGAGCAAGTACACCTGCCCTACATTCTCCAGAATGAACACTCAACACAAGGTCTTCCCGACAGATATGGAGTAAGCTTCACTTTAGATACGAGTTCAGTGAGTCAGGAGGATATTTCTAGGTCAGTGAAAAAGACAAGCAGTAGTATACAGTCAAATCTTCTGTAGATTTCACCCCTCTCTCTGAAGCAGTGTGAGTGTGTTATGCTTTATTTAGCCAAGTTGTCTCTCAGCTCATTGGAGCAATCTTGTCCTTGTTTCATGTTTCATCTCTTATTCATGACTAAACCAACATGCCACTGGTAAATGTTTAATAATTGTAAATGAAGAATTCAAAATTATTTCTATTTTTAGTCTGAATGAAATTGTTAAATAGAAGAAACACTAAAAAGTTAATGCTGTGGTTCACCAGATCTGAACTTAGTGTAACAGGAAATGGCACACTTTTTCACTTCATTTACTCACACTCTTACAGCTGTTTAGATATATAAGCATTAGTGTTAATATATAGACTTTGGGATGTGGCATAAATACTGAGGTTTTGTATTTTTAGCATGTTTTTTGAAACATTTTTAACTGCTCAAGGGATTAAACAGGGATTAAAAGTGATGATACTCTCAATGGAGGTTTCGTTTTCAAATGTGAAAGACTAAGAAGTTTATTTATTGTGCTTTCTGTACAGCACAGAGCCAAAGCATCTTATTATGTCTTCCTTCTGCAGCTTGGTGTGTAAAAATATGGTCTGTGGAGAGGGAAAAAATCACCCCCTCCTGGTGCATTGTCACCTCTGAGAGAAATAACCTGTCCATCTGAGTGAACTGTTGCTGCATGTGATTACCTTTGTCCATATAATTTTTTTTTAAATGGAGTTTTAAAGTAATTTCTATATGCATCCCACCTTTTCTCTAACACAGTGAGGTACAATAGATCATTCATTCATTGACCAGACCTGACAATTTGTAGATAACATAGATAAGAGCTTGAGTACCCCCCCACACACACACACACACTAGATGAGACACATCCTCAGCCTGCTCCAACATTGAAAATCACTTTGTCATCCAATTTTTGACCTTTGCCAGTGAAACCCTGCAATGCCAGCACTCCTTTCTACACCTACAAACCACTAGATGGAGACAGTGATCTGCTTAAAATCTGCAGTCATCCAACAGCCATCTGCTATTAGCATGTGTGAGTGATCCAATCAGAGGTGGACACCTGAGATGCACTGCTGTTCACACTTCTCTCTATTATGCATCTTGACCATACTAGAGACTGACCGCTTGTGTCCAGATTTCACTGCTGCCTGCATCACTTCTGCATGTATGGGCTGTTCCAGCTGTTCAGATTATTCCACTTCTGCCCTCCAATTTTTAACACTTCTACCAAAACAACTGGCACGTCCTTCATGAATGGCATATTTTCTGTTATGTCCATGTAGAGGATGCAACAGGATTGTTTTGTGTTTACACATAAAAAACATAAAAAACAGTAATTAGATGAGTGCACCTTGGAGGTTGTTTACGCTTCTGTTTAGTGTTGTTCGGATCACCCCAGATGCATGTTAATGTCTGGTTTAAACATTAACATGGTTGGTGAGACTTTAACAGTTTGGATTGCCCACTGTATCATAAAACAGCCAATACACAGTCAAAAGTGAGCCAGCTAAAACCAGATTACAGTCGGTGGAGAAAATTAGACTGAATTTGTCAGTAAACTGCTTAAAAATGTTTGTATGCAGTTGATACAGCTTGTATAACTTAGCCTAAAATCCCAGATATTTCCCATAAATTCCTATGTATTTCCATAATTCCCATGGAAAGTTTTTCTTGAAATTTGCCATAAATTTATCTGAAATGTTCCTCCCCTTTACAACCTTAGGTTTCATTGACTGTGATAATTAGCACATTTTGTCTCAAGTCAAGTTATACACTGAATTGTGTGGCAAATAACAATCTTTAGGAGTATATTTTTTCCTTATGAGCAGTTGAAAGTGAAATGTGTATAACTAATAGAATTTTCTGTCTTTCTAAATTAAATAAACATCTTCATAGCTTGGTAAGCCAGACTCACATCAAGAGGTGAATGTAATTTGCTGCTGCTATGTGTCTTCTAGGCTAATATCTTCATACTTGACTACAACTCTTAATGCATTTATTTTTAATTTTAAAACAAACCTAATCTAAATTATTATTCAATTAGTGAACTGCAGTAAAGTTAGAAAAACCGCTAGTTTAACATTAAAACATGTCAGACAAAATAAAACATAAGAATATTACAACCACTATTTCCCCCTTGCAAGAACATAATTTTCTATCATTAAATCAACTAAGCATATTGAATCATACCAATTAAAATGTCACTATATCTCTCAAGAGCAATGGCTGAATTATGGATTCAGTTAAAGTATTTACGTCAAAATCCTACAGCGTATAATGGGAAAGACAATTGCTCTGCAGAAAAGGTAGAAAAAATGATTAAAAAAGTAATCATTACATATATAGGGTGTCAAGTACCCCAACAACTCTGTTTTAGTTTGTTTTCTCTCTCCTCCTCACCTAAAGTTTACAAATGATCGGAAATAGCAGTATGTGTTTGTGTGCATATGTGTATGTGCATTACATATGCACACACACATATAGATTTCAGATCCACTGTTCACATATTAGTATGTGTGTGGCACAGACATGCATTGCTTTTGATTTATTCTGTAACAAGGCAATCTCAATAGAGTAAACTGTGATGTGACAGACCCTCTCTGACTACAAAAAAAGAGTCTGTTCAATGTAGACCCTGAGCCCCCCACCCCCATTACTCATCGTATTTTCTTCTTTTTTGTCATGCTTTGTCATATTTCTCTCACACTTTTTTGGAGTCTGTTGAATTAATATGAGGGCATGCACATGTGCACAGACACACAGACACCCCCTTATCCTAATCTCTCGTACTTTGAACACTGACTTAATCCTATCCGACTAGTGAATCTTTATACAGCCTCATATTCTATTGGGATGGAAATATGAGAAAGTTGACTTACCTATGAGCTTTCTACAGCAATAGGAGGCACGAGTGGAGAATATGCTGCCTGTGGATGTAATGCTTCAGTAGGCCAAAGGCATGAATCCATGGATCTGATTAAATGCCTTCAACATAAAGCTTTCGTTCTTTTTCTGATTCCCTTTTCGTGCTTGTATTATTTGACTTTACCAACTGTTTTCATACATTTATTCTCATGAAATGGAGTGAGAGTTTCTCTTTTTAGATGGGGTGACTAAACATATTTGTTCTTTGTCAATACCATGCAGCTTCACACTCAAACTGGGAGCTAACCATGGAGTTTTTTGTGTTTACTTGTGTTAGCTGCTGTTGAAGGAGTTTAGAGGTGAAGCATCTTGTTAAATAAAACAGTAATTCTTGCTCATGTCATATTAACATGTATGATATTTTACCACACTGAACTGTAATCAGCCCGTCTTTGAGTTTAAACTCTTGACTCATGCCCATATTAATACAAACCTACATCTCCAAGTGCATACTATTAGTTCCTTTTTAACAAGTAACTGAAATAAAGAATCATTTCTTCTTAAGGAAAGAAATGGGTCAAAACCTAGATATGTCAGGCCACTGAGAAATGGATCTTCAAGCAGTACAAGATTAGAAGTCATTTGGATGTTATTCCGCTTTGATCCAGAAATAGCATATCAAAGACTTCAGACGATATCTAGTCATTGTGTGTTATGGAAGCATGTGGCTTCCTGATGTGGGATATGTGTTTAACCAGCAACATGTGAGTGACACCAGATCTGTTACTTTACTCAGTGTCTCATCACATGCCATGCACATCACAATGTAATACATCTGGCATGTGCTGCCACAAGTTGAGTGGTACAAATGGCACAGATTAGTGTGGCAGGGATTTCGATTTCAGTCTATCTAGGCAACACTAAAAGAAATTGTATGTAAATGAATTCAAATGTGTGTGCTCAACCTCACACCTGTAAACTGCACTATCTGAAGTAGAGAGTATATTAGGTACTGTGGTCCACACCAGAGTTATAGACAATTTTGTTGAAATCTCTAATGAGATCTCACAGTCCTTCGGAAATTGTACAAGTTATTGGAATATCAAACAGAAGATAGTGGATCTAGTTAAATTGATAAAATGTCTTACATAATGTTGAATCTTACTAGTAGGGGGTATTTGTATATTAGATTTCTGTAATATACGATTTCCTTCCAGGCATGCCTTCCAGTAGAAAATATTTCTCTATGGTGGAGCGAGACTGCAGCATTAATGAACATGACAATAGAGGATTGGTAAAAGATGAACAATTGTTTAATCAAAGCACAGCATAGTTGCTCCGAGGCCAGAAAGCCATTCATGATTTAATCCTCTTGACTGAGCTACTGGCATCTTTGCCTGAATGACAGTGTTGCTTTTCATCAGCATTTAGGCAAAGCCAATCATTCATTCTAGTTTGTATTCATGCCATGTCTCTCCACCATTGTCTCCTCTGTCATGTAATATTTTGTTCTCACTTTTTCATGGTAACATGGTAAAATTTTAAGATTGTAATACTATAGTGAACATCTGTGCTCTGTACTTTTTGATACTGCTGTACTTGTTAAGTATTGTAATTGTATTTGGCATTCAATATTTTGCATTTGTTTGTTGTGTAAAATATGTAAATTAATATTTTCAGGCAGAGTATATATGCATATTATATTGTTGCTGTATTGATGTTTTAATTTTGTTTTTGAAGATGTTTTACCGCTAATATATGAAACTTGATTATATGATATAAGCTGAGGTCCATTCAGAGAAGTAACATTAGTATTGCTGTGTTTAGAATATTTTGTTTTTCTTACACTAGGTGGGGCTATATGGCAAGTAGTGTCAGAGGACAAACAAGGAACTGGCAGTGTTTGTTACAAACTTCTAGCTTATTCATGTTTGCATATTCTTTTAGTGTTGAAGAAAAAGTATAGCACACCAAAAATAGAGTTGCTGACTGCTAATGAAAATAATTAAAAACACTTTTCACCTCTTTATTTCCAATTTTATCTATTTAATTAGTCTAGGAAATTTGGGTGATAGATTATATTTTCATAGTATGTTTGCTTATACTACTATATAGTTTGTTATGTGTTCTCATATTTTGATTTATTTTTTTCATTGGTAGTGATCCAGAATTAATACCTGTACTTTTTCCTTATATTGGTTATTTTCTAGGATATCTGTGATTAGTTAATTAGATTTTTCTTATGTATTTACTATTTGTTCTCATTTAATAATCTACTGTATGAAATATGATCCTTTAAACATATTAATTATTAAAAATGTCTATATATGGTCTATATATTCCTTTTATATATTAAACAAAACTACAATCTCTTGTAGTTTTGTTTAATATATTTATCTGTAATTAATCTCTATATTATACTGTATCAGTCCACCATTTACCTGGTATTTCTATTCAAATTGGGTGGACTGGCAATTAAGCTTATTGTTACTTAACACCTGTTGTTTCTTTGTCTACTTGTGCAATCTTGAAGAAGGCACAAAGCTGAAATGTTATTGCCACATTAATTTAAAAAAAATGTAGAATATATATATATTTTTGAAATGTGCAGCACCATTTCTTTTTTTTTCACGTTTTAGCCCATTAATGAAAACTGCTGACACTTTACATATATGACAATAATTCTCCAAACATGTATTAATTTTGATTGTTCTTTCTATACAGTCCATGTAACCATTGGTTTCTGTTCATTTCCCTATTGTCAGAAAATCAGAATTTAATATGTGCTTGCGAACAGTAATTAATAACTGAACATTTCTGTCTGCTTTTTTTAAAAATCAAAGTAAGACAAATCATTGTTGTCCTGCAGCTTAAACTGATGTGCTGCATTATGGCACAATGATTATATAATGTTGATAATAATATAAGTGGACACAGTGGTCACTGTGAGGGATTATCTATCTTGAGCAAGCCTGAAGTGTCTGCATGCTGATTTTGGCACTTCTGTTGTTACCATATGAGGTACATACCATATGATAGGAACCTCCCAAAGCTAGAAAACAGGAAGATCCTCTTATAAACCAAGTAACCTTTCCATTTTACTTAGACACACACATCCTTCTCTATGTCATATGATATTACTGAACCTAATACAAAAAGCAAAGCACCTTTTTAAGCAATCTAGTGCCATTTATCGAGGACTTTCTGTACATTATGTACATTTTCTGTACAGAACTGATGACATGATGTGGTAAGTGAGAAAGCAATATACTAAAGAAGGAGAAGGAGAGAGTACCTCATACAGATTGAGCAAATTGATTTCCTACTAGATGTTACTGGAGGTCAAAATATTGATTGAGTAGCGTCAAAGACACATTAGATAGAACAAGTGGAATAATTCTGTTTTAGTGGAAACATTAAATTTGCAGCAAACTTTGAGGTCACACTTTCACATCTAGCAGCAATGAGAGTAATTATCAAATATCTTTCTTTCCTGTGTCTCTCATGAGGAGGGCTGGGACTTGTGTCAAAGAGCAAATTTTAGAGTATCACACCATATTGTCTGGATTGTGCTATTTGTTCCAATTTTGTATTCCAATTCCAAAATGTTTTATTAGCAGTTGGGACAAAGGATAAAAGGCAGCTCAAGCATTTTACATGACCATGATCATTTTCACATCACAAAGTTGTCTTTTTCACCACTTTATGTATGAATTTGAAATAAATTTAGGGGAAACTATGATGGCATTTTGTGTTATGATCTGAATCACTAAAATGACTTTCAGAGAAGGCACAGGGCTAAGTTGCGGCTATGAATTGAAAGTCACCTTTCTAAGCTGAGAAAATAAAACAGTTTTGTCACTCATTTTTTCTCAGTTCCTTGTGGTCCTGCACAGAAGGCATGAGGATGCAGGAGTGTGTAGGTGTGACTAGGAAAAATATGAATCACTTTTTTTTGGTTATTTTAATAACCAAAAGAATATCAGACATGGTTATAATACCCAGATTGTTGTATCAGCATTGCAAGAAGGGAGTTATTAATCATGGCTACTTCTGAACTACTTTTAAATGGAGGGGACAAAAGAGGCAAATATAACGAAGCAGATTCTAAAAGGATAGCTTTTGGAGGTCTAATGTAATGTATCAAAAGACTCCCTGTGGCATGAAATAGGAAAAAATTCAAAGTGATAACAAGAGTAGGTGAGGTGACTGTATTTGAAAAGTCAAAAGTATAGGACTAACTCTATGATGTAGTTTTGATAACTCAGCAGGCTTGTGTAGGGAGGTGTTGAGTGGGAGGAGCTCTCATTTTAATGTAAAAAATACAAACAAAACAAAAACCTTTAAATGCCAAGATGACACTTCTCCATACAGTATCTTGTTCATTACACAAGATAATTTAAGCTTGTATTTTAAACTTATTTATGTTATGATTCATTGCATTATTTAGTGCTTCTTTTTCAAAATAATAAACAAAGATGTAAAGAATATCATATAGATATAATTATCTCACATCACATCTTAAGCAGAATGTCAGAAAAGCCAGTAATGCTAACAATAAGGACAAGTGTATTTCAAAATATATCATAACTGATCTCATAAGAGAGTACCTGAAAGTTTATTGATTGATATGATTCTAATCTTTCTATTAGAAATTTTAACTTTATATTATATGAAAGCCTGAAAACCTGTAAAAGCACTCAGTCTATCTCAGTGTTCTGAAATGACCTAAAATGTTGCTTACTTGGATGGATTGTGGATAACAAACTGTCCCCACTTCTCCATTTCCCAGTGGCTCATTTTCATTGGAAATGATGAAGGCTGGTGATTAACATGGGAGCCATATTGCATTCTTAATGATTCCTGAATTTGTGTCTCCTCAAATTGGCCAATGCAGGA
>JANJYQ010251771.1:0-13220 GCA_024605255.1 Rastrelliger kanagurta | reverse complement strand
GTCCTTAATCAACAAAGGCCTTCAAACAAGAAATGGCATCTGGCACGACTGGTTTTCATTGTGTTCTAAAAGACAGCAGAACAGTTGTGGTCACAGCTCAGCTGCACTATCAACGTATAGAAATTATTTTCAAATCAAATAAGGAACAAACCAGTGCTCTATTTTCCGAACATCTTATAGCAACTATGATCTTAATCCCATTATAAGTCTAGTAACTAAGATCATCTGTCCTTAGGTGCTTTTGTGAAAGGTTTTCAAGTATCTAGTAGGCACAAACTGAAAATGCACTGTCAAAGAAAGTGGTTCTTTGACAAAGGTCATAGGCCTCATGAAAACCGATAAAGAAAAACTGTCTAAAAGGCACTTACTGAGCAGCTGTCTCTTAGGGCATCAAATTTGCGTTGAATTTCATCTCTGTGATTCTGTAAGAAAAAGAGAAAGAAATGTCTTAATACAACCAACCAATAGTCTTAGATTTCAAGGTGAACAAAAATTACTGGTGACAGTGTGTTATTTAAAACAGATTTATCTATTGCAAACATAAATATGTGCTTCTTTTGCTTATGAGTAAAATATAAATGAGTGGCTTAGTTAGTAGTATGTTACTCATCTTATACATCAGTTGCTATTGCAAAATGTAAATGATCAATGATTCTAACTTGTTGAACGTACATGCACCTGTATCTGTGTGACAATAATGGCACATATGTATACTTGTACTCTGTTGTCTTACCCTGAGGGCAGTGATCTCCTCCTCAGCCTCAGCAGTGGTCTCCTCCAGCTCTGTCTTGGCTTGCTGTAGCTGGCTCTCCAGGGCAAGTCGCGCAGCCTGCAGGCTACTTATCTGGGATTCACGCTCTTGTAGTGAGAGGGTCAATTCTGACACCTGTCTCTTGATCTCCAGCTTCTCTTCTTCATGTTCTAGGCCCATCTACAAAAGGAGATAGGACAGGGGTATAACTAAGACCGGAAAGTCACTTTTCATATGAGTCATGAGTCAAACCTATAGATGTAGTAATGCAGATGTAAAAGTAAAGCATCAACAAGACTGGCAATTATTTTTGTAACACCTGTGCATTTTGCTTGTTTCCAAGTACAGCTATTTGCAGAGATGGAACTGCAGATCTTTAATCTGAAAGTAAATATTTGTGTGTGTGTGTGTGTGAGGACAGTGTCTCGGTTTATATTTTAGGGTGTAGAGTCCAGCAATTAGTTCCAATCTATAGCTCATAGAAATAGCAAGTTGTCCACCAGTAACACCAATAGACTATATGCACACATCCACTACTTCCTGAACTTGAGGTTGCTCCTGGTTTCCTGTCTTACATTATTGGACAAACTGATTAATCCAGGTGTGTCTGACCTCACAACTATGGTCAGACACACCTGGATTAATCAGTTTGTCAGGAAAGACAGGAAACCAGGAGCAACCCCAAATTCAGGAAGTAGTGGATGTGTGCATATAGCCCATAGATACTACATCAGGAGGTGAGAACTCAAACAGGGTAAAAGGGGCATTGTTAAATTATGTTATGTTAAAACTTCTTTCTGTAGAGTAGGTTTGCTTTGGATGCACATACACCTAATAGATCAAGCATTATGCTTTAATCAAACTATGAATAGTGTCAAACATCTGAACTACCTGATTCTTCCTTCTAGTTAATTAACTTTTGAAATTGAACTTCCAAACTTACAATAATTGAACTTCCACAGGGAGGTTAGAGTGATGGCTCTACCACAGAACAGTAACACAGCATTGATAGACAATTAATATCTTCCCAGGAACACTTTAGCTTGGTGAATGTTTGCCAATAACTATTAACGAGCCAACAGCTTCAACTTCATTTTGTTAAATATATCCTCCGATACAGTAAGCTTCACTGGATTGGTAGATTCCGCAAAATTTGTACAACTACAAATTTGTAGTTGTGCCATTACAGACTTACAGGATGTAATTAGCCATTTTATCTGAAAAGGATCTGAGCTTGCTAGCTGATCAGCTGCCTTAATCTCTTTTGTGGATAGTAATGATATAAGGCTATGCTGGGTGCTTGTTAAAGTGAATTACTTAATCTTTATCTAAAAGATTTTGGACTGTGTCTCTGCTTCCTGAAGCCTCACCTCCCGTAGCCTGCTCTCCAGCTCAAGTAAACGAGTCCTTTTGGTCTGTTCCTGCTGACTCATCTTCTCCAGGTGCTCCTCCAGTTTGGCATTTTGGGCCTCTAGCTTGCCCGCTTGTGACTCTAAGTAGAACTTCTGTTGCCGAAGCTCTGAGATCATCTCCTCCTGGGCTTTCCTGACACAAATGTACACACAGATGCTTATTATATGGTGTGTTCAAGAGAATAAACTTTTAGAAAGGTTCGGCCAAGTTGCATATACACATTTAGATTATAAGTAAACCCAGTTTAATATTAGCAAATAAGCAATGAAACAAACATGATGTGAGAGCTGTAGCTAATCTGATCTAAATAAACAAATGTTATTCAGTTGGTGACATTTATATTACACTAAAAAAGGCACAATAAAATTCCTCAAACAAGTAGATTTCTGAGCAAAGATTAATTCAAATTTAATTTTCTGTATTTAACCTAAGAGATGATACATAGTTTATACACAGGAAAGACAGATCAGTCATGGTGCACAGTGATATAAGTGCACACTAATGAAGCAATTGGAGGCTCGAAGAGACAGGCAGTGTGGGTGGGGGCACTCATGAAAGCACAATGTGGGTTGAAGGTCTAGTTAACTCACATATTCTTCTGGGTGTAGATGCTGCTATTAGTGGCCAGCTTGTTAGCCTCTGACAGCTCAGCGATACGCTGCTCCAGGTTCTTCATCTTTGAATCCATGGCATTAATGGTCTAGAGGAGGAAGGAGACACAACAGCATGGTGGAAATCACACCCCCAAAAAGAGTTTCAAATGCAAATATACAGTATATTGTCTTTTGGTTGATGGCCAAATCCCACTAAGAATCATGGAACACACTTATTTCAGCGTCACAATTTTTACAGGAATCATAATGTTTCACTCAAGCAGAATCCTATTAGAGTTCATTAAGGTGTTGCCTGAATCTTCTACTGTCAATGTCAAATGACTGGCTCTAAAAGCTTCTTAGCTGCCTCAATTCTACCACATTAACCAGATTAGGAGTTGAGCCCAGGCTTTGTAGTGCAACATGATGTATACTACAATTTAATCTCCCCTCCAACTGTACATTCCAATATATTCAAACCACTGTAACACATTACTGTGTAAAGAAACAAATACAAACAAGATAGATGGAATTTAGTCCAGTAAAAGTCTCTGAACAAAGACAGGAGAATGAATTGGTAGCATATAACTTTCACCCATTTCTATGTATGATACTCACATATCATACAGGAATTAATGTAAACTAAAACTCAGGTGCTTACATACACTGCTGAGGTTACTGATGTTGCTGCATACATTAATGAAAGAAGAAATTAACTTTACATTTTTAGCTAGTTTAAAATCAAGCTTTATGGCTCGCTCGGTGGAGCAATGGTTAGAGCGTATGCCATATGGAGCAGTGGTCTTAAGCGGTGGACCACGGTTCGATTCCCGGCCGAAACATTCTTTCTCCGCATGTCTACCCCCTCTCTCCNCTTAAGTGAATTTACTTGAAAATTTTAAAAAGGTCAGTTGTGTTTTCTTACAGCTTTTTGTTCACTGATGACTTTGCTGTTCTCTCTTGACTCTTCTTCCTGCTGAGCTCTTCTAGCCTCAAGGCTCTCCTTGTCAGCCAGGTCTACCTTCATCTGGGCTTCCAGAACCTTGATCAATCAGAATCGGTGATTATTAGAGAGGCCACTGTTAATTTCCAACTTCAGCTACAAGTATACAATCTACTATTTGATAAGGCAGTCATTAAAAAAATCATATCACGGCATGACTAGAAATCTACAGCCTGGTGTGAAGCAATAATTAGTGTGTTCTCAAACCTCAAAACATTTGACAGCTCTGACTTACCATACATCCACCACAACACTGATTATAATGGCAAGACTGAAAATAAATGACTACAGTGAAATATACAATTCATACAGTGTATTAAAAATGTCAGTAGCCTGGACAATATTAGCTGGCTCACCTTGATCTTGTCCTCATAAAGCCTCTCCTTTTGAACCAGCTGGGTTTCCATCCTCTGAGCTGTTGACTGGGCATCTCTCAGGTTGTCCTCCAGTTCCTGGGGGAAAAAAAGTTGAGTTGAACTTGAGATATTTAACACAAATACAAAATATTGTATACATTTCTCACATGGATGTAAATAAATATAATCTCATTTTTGTACCATTTACAAAAAGTAGAGTGAAAGCTATTCTAATAAATCTACTGTAATGCCAAATACAATGACAAAAATTAAGAAACTTGCATTGAAAAGTTGATAATCCACAAGACGAATGTATCGTTGCCTGCTCATGCTGACACTGGTTAAATCATGTGTATGTTAATGTCTATATATGTACTGCCACTAGTTGACTAGCTGCCATTTGTGAGAGCTGAGATAGCAAGGAGCCCTTTCAAGAGAAGCGTGTATAGTGGGCATGTTACAAGGGATGAAGGTAACTTGGGAGTGAAAAGGGAGGGGTCGGCAGAGGATGAAATGGGGTGGAGTTGTGCAAAGTATTAGCAAGCCTTATCTGTAGCTCTCTCACCAGGATTTTTTCAGCCATCTGCTGAATCTGCTGAGATTTGGTCTGGATATCATCTTTCAGCTTATTCTCCCGCCGCTCGACCATCTCCAGCCTCTTTACCTGGTTCTCCAGTGTTTTCCTGCCCTCCTGCTTACACAACAAAAAAAGATAACATAAAGCTTACCACATTAAAAAAAAATCAGCAGGGATTTGTATTGGGGAGGTGTAATTATAGAAACATTATGTAACAAACTAACTTGCAGTATTCAACAAATTTGCATGTTTAGCAATGTGGTGTTTAGTCTGGTACCTCTGTCTCTCTCAGGCGGCGTTTGAGTGTGTCGCTAGAGTCGGTTTTGCCTCGCAGACGCTCCAGGTCTCGCTCCAGCCGCTCCTTAGCCTGCCGAACATTCTGCAGCAACTCAGTTGCTTCTGTGCTCGCTTTCACTGCCTGGGGGAGGTCAGGAGGTCAAAGGCTCTAAGTGGATCCCAGGACACACTTGCTAACATGCTCGAACAATCACTACCCACTGAGAAGCTACTCCAAGGAATAAAGAGTGACTAACAGCAAACTGCAAAATAAAACTGCTGAATGCTCTATATATGTATGCCATCTTGATCTGCCTTTTTTAGAAGACAATGTTGAGGTACAAATTATTTTGTTGAAAATTAAATTCTTACAAAAATACATATATTTAAATCAAATGATGACAGTACCTTAGACAGTTTGTCCTGAAGCTCCTGGATTTTCACCTGCTGCTCAGAATTAGTCTTAAAGAAAGAAAGCACAGTCACACAACCTTAGTATGATTACAATTCATTGAAGAGCAACCTAAAAATGATCACAGAATGATCATTTCTTTACCTTCTCAAGTTTGGAGAGAAGCTCCTCCACTTCTGCTTTGCCTTGCTCTTTGGCCTGAAATATTAACAACGTATAGTAGAGACTGATTATAAAGCATATTCATTAACTTTCTAGCAAGTGTACTGGCAAAAGACAAAGAACAGCAACTCAGGAAAAACCCTTATAAGCTTCCTCTAGTTCTTCTTGGAGGATCCCAAAGAGCTTCCAAGCCACACACAAGTAATCAGTCAGCGTGTCCTAGGTTTGCTCTGGGGTATCCTCACATCCAGGTGATTTTTGAGAACCTCATCCAAAAGGGGGGCATTCAGGGAGCTTCCAAACCATGTGACAAAACCATCTCAATTGAGGTCTTAAGGGCCCATACCCACGCAATCATTCAACTCTTCAAATGTAACTGACAGCTTGCTCTATTGCAGATGCCACTCACACTTGAGTCACACTTCATTCAATTACATCAAATTTTATTGTTCCCAAAAGCCTTCAGCTTTTACTTAGATTATTTCTTTTGAATGCTGGGAATCTCTAAATGAATGTTTTTGATGAGTTACACATACAGACAGGTGTATTTTGAGGATGAAAATGAATTTGACATAATTGTTGCTCTGAGGTACAAACAATGACAATAGTCGTGTAGCCTCAGATGTCAGCCTCATATTTGGCGTTAAAATAAGACGATATTACTATTTGAGACGCAGACAGTATCATATTCAGGGTTTCAGTACATTTTGTAGTTTCAGTGCTCAGATGAAAGATCTCACAGTTTTGAACTCCTTTTTTTTTTTTTTTTTTTTAAATAAAAGGGCAGCCAAACACTCGGTTACAAATACAGTATAGCGAGCGGTTAGCAAACAAAGTGTTAACGTTCAGCGTTGACCATGTTACTCTTTACATCACATGAAACTTACCTTTCATGTGACCAGAGAGGGCAGACTCTCCCACTGCACAAATCTTTTTTGCAGACTTTGCATGATGCTACTTATTGATTTGGTCCTTGTTGTAACCATTGTTTGTAATTGCAATTTTAGAGCCAATGTTGGTTAAAACCCAATGTTGGGCATTTTGTCAAATGCTGCTGTCTCTTGCTATTGGAGAGAGGCAAGGTTACATATAAGAACAAACTGGTAGCAGTGAGGAGCTGAGAAGTTTAGTGGAGTCCAGGCCAAAAAGTCTTCAAATACAGTTCTCTTACTGATTTTAAACTATTCAGTCTAATCCTAATTTTGTGAAAGACACAGATAACAACAACTTTCAAGCACTATTCAATGTCCAATGGTTCATTAAACACATGATAGTTTTCACATGTGCACTTCTAAGCTTTTATATTTTCATGAAGGATCAATGTATAGTTTCATATAGGATACATCACCATTTTATCTATATGGTTCTTGTTGTTTTTGCAGGTCACTACTGTTCGTAGCATACAGTACAGTCTTATAACTTTGTTTCACAAATATTAAACCAACGTTTTGAAAACCCTGCCACACTGCATTAATCCTGTATTCAGGTAATAACACAAGCAGTATTCTGCTTCAAGGAGAAGAAATTAATTATCAGCCTGAGATTTTATGTGGATCTACATTACACGACCTTAGAGCATCAGTGGGGTTACCATACCTTCTGGATTCTCTGCTGGTAATCCACTGCTTTTCTCTTGAGTTCCTCACTTGTTTGTCTGGAGTCTCTAAGTTCAGCTTCATAGAGGTCGCTGCGGCGTCGGGCAGCTGACAGGTCTTCCTCCAGCTGCCTGATGGTAACCTGCATTTCCTCCAGCTGTGCATGGTACTCCTAAGGACAGAGACAACACATAGTGATCACCATGGAAAATGCACTGCCCCCAAACAGTTTCTCTGTTGACAATGAAAACACAGAATTTAGTTCACACTTGTTTGATCTTACTTACTGCAATCACACTTCCTCTGTACAAGCTGTACATGAGCCACTGCTGTCATCTTATCTACTCATATTTATTCATTTTGACAATATTTTCTTTGATATATTGGTATTAGATGCTTTGTACATTTTTCTTTCTAAAATGCACAATTCAACAGCAGCTTGTCCAGAATAGTCTTAACAGAGGAACTGAGCTGTTCACGTGGGAAGCAAACAGACAAAGATGTACAGTTCACAGATCTGCTGACACTGTTTCATTTGCAGTGATCTATAGAAACTGCAGTGCACTGCAGCAATAACCATTTATCGCCAAATGTGTCAAAATCAAAGATAACATAGAACTCAAGAATCACCACTTTGCTTTGCTGTAGTTGCCAACTTTGCACTGCAGAGGCTCTAAGAGAAAGGAAAAATAACTGCTTGAGTCTGTGAAAATCTTTGCCAAGACAACCATGTTACTCTGGTGTTGGTTAACAGCTCACTGTTTGATTTGTCACTTCTGGTGCACCAAGATTTTATATTAGTGACTAAAGATGAATAGGATTGTAGTGGGATCCATTGGAAAAAATCAATTGAGTCTTAATCAAAGGGCATGACGTGTTGTCAACACAGATGTAATGAAATCCATGAGTGTATCTGTACGTGAAATGTTTCCTGGTTCAATTTTAAGTTGTACTTCCAATCATAAATGTGAAAACAATTATACAGTAAATATTGGGTATTATTCCCCTGGGAGGAAGGCAGGGGAGTATCTTGCTTAATGATCAAAGTCTCCTCCACTTTTATATCATGTGGGAATGCCATCTGCAGGGATGACCTTTATGAGCACTGAGGACAAGGGAATCCTCAGAGAGGAAGCCCTGCCAATGTAACAGAGACATGCTGAGAAGGAGTATAATTTCAGAATATAATTGCTTCAGCAATTCCATTTTTAGCCGTGACTGAATAAAAAATAAACTGGAAAGTAGAAGCATCTCCTTCCATACAATAGCTTTGTGGATACAGCACTGAGGCATTTTTCACCCTTTCATTTCACATCTCATATTATGATTTTCTTGGAGTGTTCATAGAATCCCCAAATCCACAACATAATTATCGTGATGAGAAGAAGACAGAGGATCATTTAAATTAGAAGATTTACATACTTGCTCTTTAATTTCCTGCAGCTTGTTGCTCTGTTCACGGATGTCATGCAGCAGCTGCATGGCCTTGTCATCCTCTCTTGAGACCTCCACACGTGCCTCCTCCAAGCTCCGCTTCAGGCTCTGTAAACCCAAAACACACACACACACAAAATCAAAGCTGCTACTGGCCCAAATCGATACTGACTTTTAACACAAAATAACACCCTGAGTGAAAAAAACCTTGTGTAGGAGATTTTCTTTCAACACATTCTACAAATATGGATACAGTCAGTTGAATGACTCACACTGCATTCAGTAATGTAGGTGGCGAGGTCTTGCTCCAGGATGCTCCTTTGAGTCTCGGAGGCCTTCAGCTCCACATCCTTCTGGTGGAGCACTGACTCCAGGTCAGTCATTTTACGCTGGAACCTGGAGATCTCCTGCTCCATCTTAATACACAAGAGAAAACAACACCATCTGTTATGCAGATTATTTATTTAGTCTCTCAAAGGAATATTACCAGTTTCAATGCAATTTTACTGACTGTGCATAAATTGTGGCACATTTGACACGTTCTCCAAGAAGTTTCCATCACCTACAGAGTTTGCCGATAGCTGTTGTATTTGTAATCATTTTAAAATTGCTTCAAAAAATGTAGTTGTAATGTTGTGCAAGGTTAATTTGGCTAATTAAAGTAGCACCAGAAGCTTGCTTTATCTGTGTTAAGCCAGAATAAACACGGGACATCTGGTAATAAAACCCATGATGGAACCATTTTTGCTCAATATAAAGTGTGACAATATGGAAATACAAAAAACACAATTTCAGTTTTCAGTCTTCAGTGGTCTTGCTCTAGTCCTGTCTTGGCTTGCTTTAAATAAGTTCTCTTACATTTGAAAAAAAAAAATCAACCTTTTTATAAAAAGGTTAATTGTCTTACAATATGAATTCAGCAAAAAATAGGCTAAAATCACAACCTTTACCTTGTGACATTTGTCTTGAGTTTCTTGTAGTTCTTTGCTTTTAAGGTGCAATTTCTTTTCCATGGAGTTGGTCTTCGCAGGAGAGTTGAGGCCTGCAGACACTGACCTGGGGGCAATAACACAAGCATTAGTTCTTTAGTTCTTATTAAGCCTAACACAAGTACTACACGCCTTACTTGTAAAACAGAGAGACAACCATCAAAATATACATGCTCATGGCATGTGCATTGCAATTAACGGTACTGGTGTCATACTTCATTGATTTCTCTGCAATTCCCAATAGTTCTCTATAATTAGACAGTCCAAGGAGGCCAAGTACCATATTCAAACAATCATGAGCCATGTCAAATACCAATGTAGTTTTTTTAATGCTTTCTTTTATGTAAGAAAGTGCAGATTTTTTAAGACATCTAAATGCTGTCATAAGCTGTCCAGTAAGAGGTCGACAGGCTCATATCATGACAGAAACCTGCATCGTGTAACAGCAACCTTAACAGTATCGTAAGTATAACAAGGCTACTTACAATGCAGACATAACACCCACACAGCACAAATGCACAGACACTGAAAGCATAAAAATATACACTGACTGCATTTTCTTTTTTAAGAAAGAACAGTACCAAAAGAAATATCTAGTTATAACAATAAGGATCTGCCATCGATCAGATGAGAAAAACATTCAACAGAGTATTTCTAAGACAAGGAAGAGCTGAGTGTATTTAATTCACTGTGTTTTTTTTCAGGGGTGAAACAGAACAAAACAGCCTTGTAGACCTGCCGTTGCCTGACAGGAGAATTTGGGCTGTGTTTTGTTTGGGGTTGGTCTACACAGAGCTCTGTACTGAGAAACATTCAATCATTTCTTGTTTATGTATGTTGTCCCATTTTGTTCCAGTTCTTTGGGAATAATTTAGAACACAAACTAAATTTTCAGCTCTGTCTTCAACTGAGACAAGCAACTCTGAATAAAAGTCTAAAAAGAATGAATGAGTCTGTATGAATGAGTTCGCAAATATCGCAGAGAGATCTTTAATAAAGTTGAGTCAGACTGAGTCACAGTGTTAAATATAGTCATGAAAGTGAGCGCTGCTCTATGGACCGAAATATGAAATATGAATTCCAATCATTTGTATTTGAATTTGAACTACTCAGGTTGAATAATTGCATTAAAAAACTGAATTTGAATTGTGAGGACTGAATGTGGAAGAATACAGAGTTGGATTTTCAATAAGGATCAAATATAGTTTCAAAGCAATTTAATTAAATTTTATAATACCAAATTCAGTTTCAAGTTTATTGTAATGCAGTTCCAAAATATGCTTTTCAGATTCAGCTTTTAAATGCAGCTATTCTAGTTAAACAATACAAATTCAAATTATGCAATTCAAATTGAGTTTTTAGTGACACATATTTCTGAACATACTGCTTCCTTTGCCTCTCTGCATCAAGAAACATCCCCCTGAAGCACCCACCTACTGTATATTTAGATACATATTGTATATATGAATGACCATAGACTGGTATGCACATTTGGCTCACATAAGCAACAAAAACTCATACCAGGCTAGACTGAATAAAGAAGTGGTACAGTTAGCTGAATCTATTACCAATTAAAAATAATGTTGGGCATCAAAATTCACAAAGTTTTCCACTGTCTAGTTGCAGACTTCAGACAGTTACTGTACAGATAATATGGCAATTTAAATGTCTTCAGCAGGAGGGTTTCTTTACTGGTGTGTTTCTTTAAACATTTCAGACACACAGAGATTTTTAACTCTAAATTGTCCATATGTTATGAATGTATTCATCTGTTTATACCCATCAAAAGCCTGCAAGACTGGAAAATCTATAAAGGGCATAACCACCTTGCCCTTTGTAATCCTGTGCAGGATAGGTGAATATAGAGGATGGATGGATCTTTGCAACCTTTTATTGACTTCCTTCCATTGTGTTGTTACATATGTTTAAATTGTGGATTGGAAGGGTTCTCAATAATGTTTTGAGAAAAAGAATGAGTCATTTTTTTAATTGTTGTAATCTTCATGTAGGCAGAATAGAAAATAAATGTTCTGACCAGAGAGAAAATGCCAGGATATTCTTTTTCATGGCTGAGGTATATAACAGTTGTCATGTCTCTTACTGTGGACGGAAAATAGATGAGTAGCCAGGGCAGACTGCATTATTGAAGAGAATCAAAGAAAGACGAGGATTCAGGGAAAGGATGAAAGTCAAAGGCTTAGCAGCACTTATCAACTACACAAACAGGGCTGCAAAGAAGAGACATTTTCTGAGGAAACTTCACTTGTATTTGGAAAGACTGAAAATTTACAACTCGGGTCATATTTCATATGCTATTCAATGTGGAAGAGATCTATATATTATACTGTTAGATACCAGAAGGGAAACATATTGTCATTTGATATTGTTGATAATGATTTTGAATAATGGTTCATGTAACTGACAAGACGCAATACCACTTCATTCACTGATTCATTCACTACTCCGAGGACAGTAATTTGGAAGGAATGGTCAGTGTGCTGTTAAAGTATATGAAATCAACCCACAAAAAACATAAATATCCACAAAAGGCTTATTAAAATCAAGCCATTAGTTTCTGAACGGCCTTGTGAGAGAAGAAATCCTAACAATATAAAAGTCATTTCAGTCACCTAAATCATTAGGAGTACCCTGAATAACCTGACCATGGCTGTCTGGCAGTATCCATTCATGGTAATCTGGCCAGTAGCTGTCAGAATATTCTGCCCTTGCAGGGTATGATGACTGACCATGGACAGTGAGCTTTCCTAATGACCCTCTTCTGATAGACAAGACAGAAGTTTTCCCTGACATATTCTTACCTGTCAGGTTCAGGTTCAGGAACCAGCAAATAAAAACAAAGTCAGCCTCGATACAAGACAAGTTATATTTTCAAAAGTGATTCTTCTACATTAAAACTGCCAAGTTTCCTTAAAAAGAATAAGAGCTGGTAACCTTTATTTATAGTATGCACATTAAGCTCAAAGCCCAGTTTGTCATCCACAACTGTCCTCAAACATTTGTAATCACTATCAGAGAGTCATCTGCAAATCTGATGATATAGTATCTGGACTCATGCTGGCCAATAAAAAAAAATCACTAGTATAGAAAACAGCAGGGATAAGGGCTAGGGTTTGGTACCATTTACTTTTACCTTCTAGGAACAGTCAGTCAGTCAGTCAACATCATACAGTTTTAAAATCCACAGCAAAGTCCACAGCAAAGTTACTCATAAGTCTGTGCACAATAATGTGTGGTTGTATGTATTCATAAGCAGATGAAAAGTTAATAAAAAGCAACCAAACATTAGCCTAGAAATCTAGAGCGCCCTAGCAGCGTCCTGATGTAGGTCTGGTTTACCAGGCTAACCAAACATAGTTTTGATGACCTTCTAGGTGTTTCACAATGAAGTTAGGGAGGTCAATAATAGGGTCTTCTTCCTCCTTCCATGTTCAGTATGCATACTGCAAGCATTTCATCATTCTCATTTCTAAGAATCCTCTCAAAAACCTTTAGAGTCAAAGACATGGGGGAAACAGGAAGATAATAATTTGGTGATTTAGGAGTCCTAACTTGGTCACTGGCACTACAATGGTATATACAATACTACTACAATGGGAATATAAAAGAAAGAATGCCATATAATTGACACCCCCCCCCCC
>JANJYQ010251723.1:10492-29171 GCA_024605255.1 Rastrelliger kanagurta | reverse complement strand
CCCCCCAAGCCACTACTACTTCCTCTTCCCCACCGTGCTCCTTCCACTTCCTGTGGCACTTCATGTGTGTGGCAGGTTGGAGTACAGACTCTCTTTCTCTGCTCAGATCCCTTCATCCCTCCATCTGTCCATCATACAGGACCCTTCCCCTTCTCCCTCCCGGCTTGTGAGAAGGCAGTGTATGCCCCCTGCCCCCGCTTTACTTTTCTCTCTCAATAAGTGCCTCCATTTGCATGTTTTTTCCATGTTTGTCTTTCTTGTTTTGTCGTATTTTTACTCGTCTCAATGGTTTAATTTGATGGGTTAAAGAAAAAATCATTGCGATGCTGTTTTAAAATGCTCATCTGTTACCTCTCTATCACTAATGCCACTTAGTTGAAGCAGTTTTTTTGTTTACTGCACCAAAAACTCAAATGTAATCATTCTTCAGCCAATTAAAGACATTTAAAGAGAGAAGCCAAAGTAGATAATGCTAACAAGCATCATAGCGCAGCTGTTTAAACTCAGCCATTGGGCCACCTGCAGAGACACAGAACCGTCTGTGGGGCTCCGGGAGTGTTGATTACATTCCCTTTGTGTGCAAATCACATAATGGGAAAGAAGCAAAATGTATGAGTTTATTGTCCAGCGCACTCGTTTCCTAGCATCAATGTCAGTTGGAAACATCCATCAACAGTAAATGCAGCATCATCAAGTGTTCAATTACGTTGCCCCGAGGGACTCCCAGCACGCACTCCACCACAGACTGAATATGAACACATCTATTTGCCAAATTGCTGATGTTGTATTGAGCACCACATCAGAAGCTCATTCCATGTTTCCTATGTCACGCAGGGACAGAGTAGATGCCCCCATCTTCCTTAATGTTTAACAGAAAAAGTGAGTCCGTTGTGATTGATTTTTATGGCTTAGATTGTCCTAAAGTACCAACAATCTGAGGGCCATAAAAACTGCTGATGCTGGGTATTAGAGATGACAGAGGTGGACATACGGACGCACATCAAAAATTATTTAGCCTTGGCTTATCATTTTTTCTCCCTGTTTGCAAATGCTTCGACCTTGCTCTCTGAAATGTATGTTTCATTCACTGAGCAGCCTCCCATTGATTTGTGTTTCCCTTTTTTTCCTTTTTTTTTGGGGTTAGATGGATTTGCTTTTACCTTGCCATCTGGGCTGAGTAATCACTTGATCCTTGTGTCGCAAACAAGTCCATACTGACCCCTCTCCCTATCTCCTCTCCATCTTCTTTTTTATTTTTTTCCACAGGCTTTCAACAAAAACAATCTGATTCTGGAGGAAAGAAATAAGTACTTCAACCCACAGCTTGCTGGGAAGACCTATACCAACGCATACTTCACCGACTTCAACACCTACGATGACTATTAACCCTTGATGCGGCTGTTCAGACTCCATACCATAGTGAGGACACCAACCCTATCATCTGTTTTGACTGTATTCTTTTTTTTTTGTGCTTTGTATTAAGATTCGTGACACCATGCGTGGGATAGTCCCACTCTGAGACTCTATGGCAGCTGGTATGTAATGAAAACACAAACGCACAGTGTTGCCAACAGAGGGAAATGCCCACTTTCTCTCAGGTGCCTTGGGGTACACGTGGAAATTTTCACGGGCAAATCTTGCCTAGACTCTCAAAGAGAAATGGACAACTGGATTTTCCGATGTGGACAAAAAAAAAAAAAGGGAAGATCAAGAAGCAACTCAAAGAGACTGTGGGAAATGTGATCCCTTTTAACTTTCCTGTGACACCTCTAAAAACAGACCTGCATTTGTAATGAGGGGAGATAACCACAAAATCGCTTTGCATGAATTCATCTTACGTGTTTTCTCTGCTGTTTTGTTTTGTTTTGCATGATTGATCGCATTCCATTTTTCTTTTTTTTTTTTCTTTTTTTTGATGACTTGCAAGCTGTGCTGTTTTTTGCTGGTCTTAGGTTCAGGGCTGGTTTTTGTGTGCTGCAAAAGTCATAAAAACAAAGCCTATGGTGATATCTGATGGCTTTTACCATTTGCTGTTGCAGTAATCTCCAGATGGATCAATATCCACCTCCAGTCCTAGAATCAGGGTGTAGATATTTAAAGTCTATGGTCAGGTTCATATTGCTCATATTTTGGGGGGTTTTTTGTTGGATTTGTTTGTTGTTTTTTTCTGTTATAGGCTCATGCAGGGTCTAGCAGTTCTCAGTTATTGAATGATTTAATTATCAGTGTAAAATCATTCTTGTGTTGACCTTTTTGCTTTTAAAAGTACATATGTTTTGTACAGGAAGTTAAGTTTGAAGCCTATGTCTGTAGTTTTTCTTAAAACATTTATTCAGTGTCTCAACTGTTTAAAGAATAAAACATTTTCTTTTGAAAAGAAAAAGTTTGTGTATTCTGACAAGTAATCAGGAGTACCCATATCAACCTGCATCAAGTTCAGTCTTTGTCACAGTACTTTTTATATTTTTTGTAAAAAAAAACAAAAAAAAAAGTTTTTGAATTTTGATAGTGTTCGCTATTTCTTTGGCTTATGAGTTATATATGTATTTGTGAGAGCAGGATGTTAATGGCTTTTACTGTACAGATGGAGTGTAGCAAATACTATTCTCCTGAACCCCAACTGGAGTGCTAACCATAATAGTATGAGATGAAATCCATTCATCAAGTTGAGATTTCTGTTCAAAGTGTATAACCACATATTAGGTTATTCAATGGTTCCGTTGCAACTAACTATTTTTACATGTTTGCTTGTGTTACTGTGCATAAATTAAAAACTGCTTCGTACACAACAGACTTGTCAGAGTATGAGTTTTACAGATTCACTGGCATACAGCTCTTTTCTACTATCTCATTTGTAAAACTGTCTCATCAGGTTTTTACTTTTACAAATGACCCAATGACCTACCTCAACTAGACTGAGAGCAGACAGTTATATGAAGCACAATCCAGTGTGGTTTGCTTTGACAACTTTGGAGACTTGTATATTCCTCAAGCAAAACACTGTAAAAGCAAAACCCAATAAGCACAAAGCAAACCATAAATCACTCAAAAACCAGAGTAAAAGACTCCCCCAACTCATTTTTTAAAGGAGTCTTCAGCCCAGACTGCAGTGACAAATGGCATCAGCAGCAGTGGAAGGATATCTGAAGGATACAAATCGTGTGAAGCAGCAGGGTAAAGGTGGAGGGGGCACTGTCTGAAGACCAAACTCTAATCTGTATGATGGGGTGTAACACCACACATCGCGCTGTTCTCCATCAACCTTCAACCTGACGTCCCATCTGTGTGCAGAGGGTAATGGAGGGGGTGTTATTAATCACTCTCGTTGTTTGGATGGTTGGAGATGCAACAGGCACAGAGACGTACATTTTGGGGCTGGAGGACAATGGGTGTATGAGTGAGTGTGAGTGCACTTTTAAGTGTGTGTTAGAGGTTGAAGGAGTAGTTTGAGCAGCTATAAATAAGTGCATTTCTGTTAATATTGGTTCTCCTTAAAATGTATTTTTGGACTACGTGCTCCTTGTATAAAACAGCTATTTGTTCCACATTGACCCCACCAACTCTTGATTGATGAGCCATTAATGGATGCACATATAATGCATATTTCCTTCACACTCTACAGCCTGCAGAATAATACTGAGGCTTTCTTAAGTACTTTCATCATACTGTGAATTTGCTAGCAGCAAGAGCTATGCAGCTTGTAGTCTGTCAGACACATGTGACATTCCACTTTGACAGGAAGGCTGAAGACAATAAATGACTTTCCCAAAGTGGCATTTAGGGACTGCTAAAGGTCATAGCTAAAGGTCACAAGAGCAGAGCTTGTGCATGTCAGAGAAAAAGACAGTGTGTTCTTGCATGTGTATAAAAAAGTCAAGTGTCATGAGACAGGGCTCACAGAATGAGTTGCACTGCAATTGGTTTATTGTTTATGTAACTATATAAGGTTTTATTACAAACATACACAGTTGGCAGAAGATGGATCCTAATGACTTTAGTAATCCCTTGACACTGACCTGTAAAAAATATTATTGCCTATTCCGTGAAATATTTCAACATTTAATGGATTGATTGGCCCAAAGTTTAATGAAGACATTCATGTTCAAAGAAGATGATTACATGTTGGGCAATAAACACATTTTAAAGAGTTAATCTACCATTATGGTATCATGTGAGTATCTAAACTTGATGTTTTCATGTGTTGTTGGATTTAAATTATCAGAAAGTAAAACGGTGTTGCTTAAGGTCAGTTAGGTATGTTGTTGCCATGGATTTTACAAAAATTGAGAGTAATCACAACAGAAAATTACCTACTGATATTTACTTAAAAAATGGATACGTCTACTACATTGATATTCAATTACTTAATAATAATACATTTTATTTGTATAGCGCTTTTCTAGTGCGTAGACACTTTACATAAACATAATTAGAAACACAGTGAACAAAGAATTAAAAAGAATATAAGAACAATAGCACAAGTAATTACTTGAGATACATTTATAAATACTTTAGAATATCTAATTGTACTGAATGAATCCATAATCCTAATTTTGATTAGTTCTAATATCACCTCAAGTATTTAAAAATATTGATGAGCATATTGGCTCACAAACATCCTATCAAGAGTAGAAAAGAAAAGAGCCTCTGTGCTCATTTTCTGAATATTTGTCTGATTTAATACCCACATTATGAAATGGATTTACCATAAATAGCTTTTTTTCCAAATATGAGCCAGGATTCTCTGCGTATAACCATTTTGCTCATAAAGCGTTCAGGAGCTCTGTTAATTAGCACCCTGTATACAGAGGGCTCTGAGTGGCAAACAAGGTGAGTGAGTGAGATTGTTCCTGTCAGGCAGGTAACAGAGCGTGAACATTCCATTAAACACCTCTTCTTCCTCTTGAGACCAGTTTTTCTCTCATTCACATGGATCACTGTGCTTTAGACTGGCCTTTCGGCACCTGCCTGAGCAAATCCACCACCTACTATGCACTGAGTATCAACACGACTAACTGTACAGATATTTTAAAATTGCATCCCTGGACTACTAGTGGCTGCTGCTGTGGTTATTCAGAGCCAACTGCTAATCCAGCCAAACTATTTAGTCATGTTTTATTGCTTAAGTAGCATTAGTCATGTTTTACTGGGTAAATAGCAAGCCCGGATTGTCCATATATTGCATCTTGTGAGTGCCCTGGGTTCAATGGAAGGGCACCGGAATTAGTCAGTGACATCTTTGCCAATCAGGTCTAAGCTCTGAATCAGGTGTAACATGCATATAATATAGGCTATGTTTGAGTGCCCCTCAATCACTGGTATGACTCAAGCAGCAGCCACAGAAGCTAATGAGGTACATTTGAGGATTTAATGAATGACTTCACCTGCACAAAGTCAAGAAAGATGATGTTCTGCTAAAGGTAAGGCTTATGGATGGTCCACACTAAGAACAATAACTATTTATGACCTACACTATAATGTCCTGTAAACAACTGCTGACTGACACACACTCAAATGTTGAGAACAAAACCCCAGCATCTTTATAGTCGTGACATAGATTCCACCATCCACTATTTGAATGATTTTTAAAACTACATATTTATAGTTATTTTGGTGTCTTGGTCTTGGCTGACCTTTACATTATTTCTGGGCAAATATGTGATGCAGTGTGGTCAGTTTGATAGGACTATGTAACACACTGGACTATGTCTGAATCAGCACCATGGAAGTGTAGAGAGAGAAAAAGGAAACTATGCTGTTTATTTCAGTACAGTAGTAACTTTATTGCCAATAGAAAATATTTTCTTATGTTGGTATTTTTATATTTGCTTACAACAGCCATTATTGGGATTTCCTTATTTGGTTGGTATTTATGCAATTATTTTTGGTAATGGTTTAGCATGAGTCTTCATACGGGGCATTTATGATGGAAATAATGATATTTAACATGATGTGTTGCACTTGGGTGTGAGTTGCATTCAGATTTGAGCATCAGTGTGTGGGCTTGTAGGCATTTGTTATGTTTTAGTTGGATCTTATCCTCTTCAGTATGTGCATTAAGCCTGTACTTGAGCTTTACATTATTGTTCTGGGCCCAGTAAGTAGTTAAATGTGGGACGAGATCCCATGCAGTCAGGGCAGTTCTGAAAATGCTGGAAACAGTGATGAATGTATGCTTATGCGTTATATTTGTATGAGCGGGGTGAAGTGATGGAAGTCGATGTTGACTAAACAACCCTAAGGAAGAATGAAGACTACTGAACTATTAATGAGCTGTCAAGAAATGTTGTGTTTTATGCAGTGGGAAAATAACTGCGATTACCAACGCCTGTCATGGAGAGGAATCCTTGAGCAGAAGGTTGCAGTATGCACCGGTTTATCTAGACACACATGCACACACAAACACTCTACATTAGATTTTTTTTTTCTTGCAGCATAGCACAATTGAGGTATAGCTTACTCCAAATTCACTCTATATCTGTTTCCACCTGAAGCCAAGGTGAAACTTTGTGGATTTATGCTTTATTTGTTGCTATTTTGAGACTGTAAATAGACCACCTCAGACAGAAGATTCTTTAGCTATGCCCCCACCCCCCATGTATTAGAGCATCCCCTTAAGTATTATTTTTTCCTGTATGTTTTGAAGTAAACATTCCTTAATGTAGCCTCAGTCCAGATTAACATTTCTATGTATTCAAAGCAAACAGATGACAGAGATTTTTCAAAGCAGCTGTAATCTCCATAACGCCCTTGCTGCCATGCTTAAAGAAAAATATTTTTCATTTCAGTGACATCCTCTAGGAAAATTATGTTGTAGCCACTCAGACTCTTGAATCCTACCCTCATTACATTAGCATCTGCTGTTGGTGTAACTCTCCAATTTTCCAGAGAACACAGCGGTTCTCTGTTTTCTGCACAAACTCCTTTTTCTTCATTCTTTGTCCCAGAGAGAAGGAAGCCCAACTTCCAGCAGCGCTCACTCAGACAGATATGTGTGGGTAGATAGGAAGCTGGCACGACACTGCAGGTTCCGTCATGCCAGACTGAAGGATGAATGTCACCGTAAGCACTAATGCCAGTTGAGAGATGCCACCATAGATTCCACCCCAAGACATCTGGAATCCCAGGTGCCCGTCCCACTGATCCAGGTCTCAGCTGCAGGAAGCCAAGACTCCTTGTGGGTGCCAAGAGCCTTGCAACACAAGCCAAGCCACACTGAAGCTTATCAGCTCCACCACAACCCTTTATGGGCCTATTCACCTCAATCAAAGCTGTTATTTAGGTAACGAGCCAAGATGGCGGATATCGCTGCGCTCCAATTACCCTATGTCTCCTCCATCTTTCCCTGCCAGCTTCCCCACAAGCCCTTATTCTCCTCAGTGTGCCCAGCTGCTCTGGCGCTGCTCCGCTTCCTCAGTATCTGTGCAGAGGGAGATCTTTCAGAACAGAAGAGCTCTTTCACTGCCAGATCCACTCACAAGGGCTATTGATGACTATCATGGTGTTTGGTATTGCAGGTTGTATCAATAGTGGGGAGATGTCTTTCACAGTGCAGTTTTACTGACAGACTGATTTTCAATAAATCCACTCAGAGCTGCAATGAGATTTTTAACATATTTATTATAATGAATATAGTTTGAAAACAGCCATAATGGTAATTTTTTTCCCAAATTCCTGATCATTCGCCATCTGATGAGTATCATCATAGCTATCTTCAACGAGTGTCACACAATGCAATCAAAGTATGTTTTTCTGTGTTGTTTCTGTTGATATATAAAAGACAGAAAACAAACATTTTTCAAAGATGTTACATAGTAACACATTTCTATCCATTTTGTTAAAGGTATGATGTCATATTGTAGCATGAGTGCACCTTAGATGATTGTCAAAAAACCTTTATATTGTTGAATATACGGGTAAATTACTACAAGAGGTCATTAGGTCACCATAATGTATTTATTCATGTTTTTGTTCTTAATCATCAAATAGCAGATTATGAGCATCCTGTGGCCACCATTCACAAACTGCAGAGTTAGAACCTGAAAGTGTGATTATTTTCACTCTCAAAAAGACCGTACAGCCAGAGGGAAGCAGCATGTACACTAAATCTCCCTTGTTTAATTGAAGAGTTAATGCATTGGACAGGTACAAATGGCCTTCATTATTGTTGTGTTCCCAGTTGAACATTAATTGGGGTAAAAGTGAAGGCCAAAAAGTGTCCCATTGTGGTGGTCAAAGGCAATGAATGTGAATGTGTAGTAGACTCCTCTGACCAACGTAATGAACTTGCCTGCAGAGGATGAGTCAAAAGAGGTTATTACATGAAACACTGGGACTGTTAGAATAGTGACAGTGTGCTTAAGTCTGTTTGTTTGTTGAGCTGTATCTAATGTGTGACTATAAGCAGTGCAGACATTGGTGAAGATTTTGTTGTATTTTAGAGGAGTTTTTGTGTCGAATCAGTCAGAGGAAACAAACTTGCCTATCAAAAAGTAATATTTTATCAGTGATTTTATCCTATTTCAAGAAATACAGTTAAATCACAATCTTATATTTAATATACAGAAATTGAAACTATCTGACAGATCATTAGTTAAAAGCTGGTGGACAGATCTGGGAAAGCAGATCGTTCTGCACATTCAAAATATAAATAAATTCCCAATAACTGTCATACAAAAATTAGCCAAGAGATCTAAGAATGAGCGTAAAATAATAATTGTTCGGCATTTCTTCTTAAATTGTCATTTGTTTAGTAAAATTTTTACAATTATGAACATTTTAGACTATAAACAAGTGTGTAATGTATCATTGTGCATGTAGAATACATGAAGATCTGATATTAGTTTTGACTTCATTAATCTCCCCAACGATACACTGAGCTCAGCACAGCAGGGACTGGGGAGTTGCTATAAATTCTTCATTAATTCATAAATGAATTGGTAAACAGTTTTTTAAATGCCAGGTCAAAAGAGACCGAAAACCAATCTTTGTACCATGATGCTGAACAACTTGTATAATATATAATATTTTATTATATAATATAGAAAGAGCAGTGAATCACTTTTCCAGATGGTAATGTCAGTCCAGGAAGTCATTCAACTTTAAGCTCCTCTCTTAAATCCATGAATCGGTCATTTTTGAGGGTTAAGTTATCCACCATATTGCAAACTGTGCAATTCCTGCAGTAAGAGGAGCATGACTCTTCACCTTTCCTCTCTCAGAGTAGCAGTGGTCTCAAGTTGTCTGGTTGAATTCATTAAATGTGTCCAAACTTCATACATAGTACCTTGTAATTCTACAATTTTGCAAGTGGTAATTCTGCAGGTGCAGTGCATTCACGCTGCAAAGATAACAAGCTAAAAAACAACTGAAATCTTTAACATTCATTCACAGTCGCATTGCTTGTTTTTTCATTGTAGTGTTGATAGAGCCCATATTGTCCCAAGATACATTGCACAGTACACTCAGCAAACGTGACAAAATTGAACCTGCAGTAAGTTATTTTTAACCACCAGGGGCAGCAGAAACAAGTTGTGAAGACCATCCAGCGGGTACAGAACGACACTATCATCCATTTGGGGCCTTCTTTCTGTCCATCTGATGAATGTAAATTAAATATTCACTCTCTTTTAGTTCAATTCCTGGTCTTTATCAACTCCTGGGGGAAATATCGGATTATTTAGCTGCCAAATGCTTCATGATGTTCACTGGCTTGTCACTAAATGTGTCTGTTGTTTGGTGTTGAGCAGGCCAAAAATGACACCCTGAGCGCAGAGAGAAAGAACCAAAACAGTAAGATTGCAGCTAGACAGCTAAACAATGAGTTGGCACTCACTATGATACTCAGCAAAGATGAATGGTGCTGCAGTCACTGATAATTCTCTATGTGACACCTCTGACATTACACAGTGTCATCTGATATATTGTTATTACATACAATATCGATTACATCCACTCTAGGAATGAAGATATACAGTATCTATATATTGTATATCCAAGATATTGAGCTTAAGTATTCTCTACCATTTGAGTAAAATAAGAATTCTATTGTTTTATAAATCAGATACCAAAGTGGTCTTTAAAAAGCTATGGCAAGACATTATAGATATTTAATCTTATTTTATATGGCTAACTTGGGCTTTCCAAAAAAGAAAAAAAAAGTGATATATAATCGTGTAATCAAGGTCATTAGTCAGTGTCCCCTGCAGTTTCTTTCTGCAGTCGCTCTGTGTCATTGATTTGGAGCTGGAGTTCAGTCATAATACTGTTCATGTCCACTCTCAGAGTCATCACTTCCATCTTCTGGTCCCCTGCTTCTTTTTCATTTCCAAGTCCACAGCATTCAATATGGTTTCAATCTCTGACTTTGCAGAAAGAAAGTCAAGATTTAAAAAAAAAATAGATTAACAGAACAGGTTATTACAGTAGTAAATATTAGTAAAGGTTAGTGATTAGTCTAATTAGTGAAAGTAATTGTAGAATTGCTAATCATAAAAAGAAACATTCCCCATATTCATCCATTTTGAAAGATGAAGTTAACAGGTGCTGTGGCGCTACTTCCTCATTATGTGTGAAGGACGTTGTATTGTTCAGAGAGGTTATATTAGAATGAGCTTTGATTTGATCACAAATTGAATTTTAGAGGTATTAGTAAGTCTGCTGTGGCATAATATAGAACTCCCATTGGTGTGATGAAATTTCCAGATGCCCTTTTCTAATAGTTTAACCTGAAACTGAAATAAAGTCAAGTTTTGCTTCAGACAGCACGTGTCTGTTTTCTTCAGGCCCTGTACAATTATCTTCTGGAGTTGCACTTCAGTCTCAGTGGTACTCAACATTGCTCTTAAAGCCGCCACTTCCCTACTCTGATCATCCAGGTCTTTCTCACTAGCTGCCACTCTACACCTGACAGTTTGACTAATAGCACTAGAATTTTAAAGAGGAAAAAGCTGCTAATATGTATTCAACAAATCTCTAGCCTATTGTAAATACTATCATAACAATAAAAATGGAAATATTCAAAGCAGCCTTGAGCAAAATTCACTTGTGAAATGAAATAAAATGACTGAATAGTGCCAAAATTAATAAATACATAAACAGCACTGAAATTGATACCTTTAAACCAACAAATAAACAAACCAGTAGATTGACTGTGTAGAAACTGTTTGTTTGAGCTTTTACAATCAAACAACTTGTATTTCACTGTGGCATTGACAGCCATGAAGCGGGGAATGTGCCCATATGCTGGTGAATCACTGTGCTTATTATTTCTGCATCCATAAAGTCAAGATCCAATTTATTATCAACCTCAGAAGAAGCACCTCATCCTCTGCTGCTATCATATATCATTTGTTTGTTGCAGAATATTTTGTGATATTATGTGACTTTCTTTCCCTCAATCTTCTCTGTGTACTTTTTAACTTCAGATATTCATGGCCTACATACTTTTAAATGTACCAGGTGTTCACAAAGTCTCTTTACAAAATAAAAATCTATTACAAAAGAACTAATGAGATGCCATGTTAATCAGATCTGCTCTTTCTGTTATGTTAAAGACCTTTCAGTAAAATATCACTGATGTCATTGCCACCAGTGATGAGGCTGTGCTACGAATGGTGCCCATGTGTCTTAAATGAGGCAAATGAGATGTGTCTATTCATTTGCTTTAAAAAATTAATGTGTTAAATTGTAAAGAGACTTTATAGACACCCTGCACTTTTCACCTTCATTGAGAGTCAACAGCCTGGATATGAATGAAGTATAGCATCATGAGGTTCAACAACTACTTTTGGCCACTAATGCAACTCTTAAAGTAGAAAACTTTAACACTGATACAATATAGACATCTAACTGTAACCATTAATGCTGAGGTTAGATGTTTAATTTGCTGCATAGTCCAGAAAAAAAAACACTTGAACTGACTTGAATGCCAATTAGAGGTACAGCTTACAATATAGGTTAACAGTTTGTCTTAAAAAAGCATTCAGGCGCCCATATGAACACTGAAATAGGTTTCACTTGCTGTATTAACTTCTCCTATTCATACAGACCATTATAACAGTCATTTCATATGTACTAAGTGATTGACAAAATTCACATTCCTGGTTTTGTGCAAAAATATATTCAAAACTGTATTTGGAATTAATATGATCTATATAATATATCTAAAGTCTTTTTACCATAAAATTCCCTATTAGCTTTTCCCTGGACAATATATTTATATTGAGCTGTAATGGAAGGATAGTAAGAGGGAATATTTTACTTAATATGCTGTAACTTTGATATATATCTATTTGAAATGAGTAATTCGGACAACTGAAGTCTCTTTCGGGTGTATAAAGAATTCATTTTTTGCACAGAAATAGGAGTGTGGATTTTTTTTCCCCATCACTTGCAAGCACATTTGGTAAGAATATACAGCAATAGAAACCACTTAACATAGCCAGCCAATCATTCATTGGGAATTATGTGGTGACACCTTGATAAGAAAAAGAAAACTACACTTTCAAAAAATAAAATTGGAACAATACAATAATGGACTACAGTTTGCTGAAGTATGTTTTTCTTTATGGGCGCTTGATTAGTTGCTCTCGCTTTTGATTCTTGATGCTGCTCCACCACAGCAGTCCCTGTGCTCTGCACCATATTTTTACGTATTTTCAGCTCATTCCAGGTGAATATTGTAATTGAGGTCACTCTTGAAGACAGAAAGAATAGCAGCACTGTAACAGCAACTGAACCTCCTAACTTCACATTCGAGAAATGATTTAGTGTTTCCCAAGCAACACAGTGAGCTCACTTGCTGTCTATTAATTCAACATGAGGGTAATGGAACAGAAGAAAATAAACATTTCAGGCCCTATCTTGCACTTGGTGCACATTTGATGCTAGGGATATCTGTGTATTTGTCACTTTCAGACCAACACAGTTAACATTTTCTTGCCGTACACCTACATTGTCTCAATAGCAAATCCACTTGTACTGGTCTGTGCGCCCATCGGCGTGTTGGCTTCAAAATGAGGCATGGTCGGACGCATTAGTGACGCTTTGCTATTTCGAGGCAGAGAAAAGTGATCGCATTACTGACCTTAAAAAACAGATCTGAAGTCACTGTCACATATTTCACTGCTATTTTAAGAGTGCATTATTAAGATTTTAAGAGGCAGGGACGCAATGTGCCTACACACACAGAGGCAGGCAACAAACACAAACATATAAAAAAAATAGAAATAAAAGTATTAACCTACCTCAACATATTAAAAAATACATGTCACAATGTTTAGTCATAATATTTATCAGAATTAATTAATTGCAAAAAAATAACAGATAAAATGAGAATGAGTCTTCCACTGAAGGTTAACACGATAAAAACAGTTTTGGAACAATATTTCACACATACTTTTGAGATGACATTGATCAGGTTTACATACAGTACTGCCAACAGTTATATCTGTCCAGTTGTGGGATAAGGAGGACCTATTTCACATGGCAGTTTAAATACCAAACTTGTCACTTGCGATGCAAAATCCAGAATAGATGCAAAGGCTTAAAATCATAAAACTGTCAAAACATATTGCTACACAGTATACAAAAAACTGTTTAAGAATCACAAAAATGTGGATAGCTCTGGTGAATCAGTAGCCTATTGTTCTTCTATTACACCAGTAGCTTATTGCAGTTTATCTTCCATAAGTGTTTATAACTGAATACAGCCATTTTTAACTAAAATTGAAAAATTAAATGAATAGCACTGTGACTAAATCAGTCATGCGTCATGCTGCTCAGCATTCAAATTAGAACTATACAATGCGAAACAGGCCATGGTACTCAAAAATATTTACTGTATGTCCAAAAGTGTTTAATAAAATGTCATTTAAACCAGCATGAGATTACAGTGAGCCTTTAGTGACATTCTGTGTATGTTAATTCCTTCATATGTAATACTCTTTGCTTTCATCTTTCCAAACCAGGTGGATTCAACAATTTTGAAGCTCTGAGCCCAAAAATCACACTCACAAGTTAACAGTACAGTCTGTACATTGTGTCAAGGTCTGTGTGAACCATGGCCCTGCCAGCTCTCATCTAAACCAAGCTTACTGTATACTTACTGCACCAGTATGTAACTAAATCCTGCTTATTGCCAGTGGTGAAAAATAGCTGATTACATACTTCATGCTTTTTGTTTACTTGAGCCTGCAAATGTGATGTCATCTGATATGTCCAGGAGTCATCTAACCTGAACCAACTCCCTCAGTGTCTCCACTCTTTCTTTTGGGCTAAGTCCTGAAATACAGTGTGTTTTTATTCCCATACAGCAGAAAGGCTTTAACATTGTCTCCCAAGGCAACATGAATATGGGTTTGATTTCAGCAGGTTTGAGCCAGTTAGGTGCCTCAAGCATAACTGGGTGTGTAGTTGTAGAATAAAAGTACATATAACACTGTAGAACTAACTATAGAGCAGGCAAACAAATATGATACAGGAAAAAAAATCCAACACATGAATATTGTAATCTTCAATAAAATAAGCTACTCTCAATGTCAATGTTACCATTATTGTTCAAATAAATACAGTAAATACAAATATGAAACACTGAACCATGTAATTAGTCACACAAGAAAAGTCTTTTCAAGGATTGTATTTGAAAGAAAGTGCAATCGTCTTCAGTAAAATAAACCAAATAAATATTTGTGACAAGTGATTTGGGGGATGCTTCATTGTATCAGAGTGAAGTTATTGAATATTTAAATTCCCCCAGATTAAGCAAAAGCATGTTTTTTTTTTCAAAAATGTAACCATTACAGTTTTTTGAGCTTACTAAACCACAATTTTGAAAACTAAGGATGTCTTTGCAAAACACTGTACACAATATTCACAACCCCATACAGAATTAGCAAAAGCCTACAAATATTTTGCAAAATAAAACACTTGTAAAAACTACACAATTATTCATTAAAAGCGCTTTCCGCTACCATAAAACGCACGTCAAATAGCGTTGGACATAGTTTGAAGAAATACACTGCTGTGCTTAACCTAAAACACTTCATGCAATTCTACTTCTTAGTGGTGGCGTCAATACTGTAAATGACATACACAGAGAAAGTAAAAAATCAACAAACTACAAAAGACCATTGCTGCAGCAACTGCAATATTTCCCCCAGTGCCTTGGACTAAAGGACATTGCATGTGATGTAGACAAAATTTTGTGGAGGGACCCAGAGAGACAATTAGACTGATTTTTTTTTTTTTTTTTTTTGTGAAATAACTATTTTGTGTTTTGACTTGAAAAAAACCCTTGTTTGTTTTGATGTGGGTAAATAAACGCCAGTACTTGAAGTTTTTTTGTTTACAGAACTACAGTATGACAAATGTATGACCTCAAACTGACATAGCCTACTGAGAAGGCAAAAGCCAGATGTGAGGTGAGGGGTTGCACATCCACAGAGGTTGTGAGTGCTAAGCCATAAAAAACGAGAGGCACCCAGCTGCAGGGGGAGAAAACAGCAGTTCGAAATATTGAAAAAATGGTTGCACATCACAAAGAGAGAGGCACGCTAAGCTACCTCTTAGTTGACAAATTGACATAGACAAAAGTTTTATCAAAACTTTTTGTGACGTGCAACCATTTTTTCAATTTTTTTGAACTGCTGTTTTTTATTAATTTTTTCAAAAGTCAGAAGTGTTTTTTATTCATACCCTCCATGTGTTGTTGGTTCATTGTGTGCTTATTAATGTGATGGCTTGAGTTAACTGCTTGATACAAAAATACCATTTTTATGAAGGTTTGAAGAGTTAAGCAAGGTTAGTTAGCTTTTGCAGGAGAACTACAATGTTTTGCTGATTTGGTGAAAAGTTTGCTTATTTGTGTGTAGGGTTTTGATAAAATAGTCAATAGTTACAAAAATGTAACATGCCATCAGAAAAAAACTGTAATTTGTTGTCTTCCTTACCTTAGTAAGAAAAAAGACATTGTTTGTTTTGTGTTTTTCTTTAAAGTTATTGATTCAGCAAGATCAAATCTATCAATGTATTTTCAGCTTTATTGAGGTGTGTTTGATAACCACACCAACACAGCGTGTAGCAGCTGAAGTAGTTTGAGGACATTCTAATTGATCGCAGAGTTCCTGAGTTTATAAAACGACAGAATTATCATGGTCTCCAAAGGATGAAGCCCACTGACTCTTGTCAGCTCTTGTGACCGCCTGACCTTTCTTTTCTACACCACCAGGAGGCTGACATTTTTTACTTTGAGTTAAATGTCTCAAATACTGGATGGATTGCCATGACATTTGGTACAGCCATTAATGTTTGTTTTTGTGTTTCATGGGATTATTTGTAATCACTCTGATGATCCTCTCATTTTTTCTCTAGTACCACCAGCAGGTCAAAGTTTATACTTGTAGTATATTATGAATTATCTGCTTGATAGATTGGCACAATATTTCAGCTACAGACATAACGTTATGTTCACATTTCAGCCTACAGCTGATCACAATCAGTTGGTTTCTACTGTGTAAAAATCTTTAGTAATAATGCCAATTTTAGTAATAATATTAACAAAAACTAAAGTTTGAATTTGTTGGCTGCCAAATTTTATTTTACCATGCAACATACAAACTCCACCCGACCAATAATTATATCTGTTATTATGTGACCGTTCTGAGATGTGACATCAATGTCAAATTGCACACCCCTATTTGCAATAGCACACAGTTTACCAGTTTTAGGTCTAGAATTAATGTTATATTAACATTACATTTCCCATATGGCAAGTTTAACATTGCATATTGTTAACTTACAAATGTGGTAGAACTTCATTTTCCATCTTCACACAAACATTTTTTGTTCAAAAGTATGAACAATACCCTAAATTCAAACCCTTAGATTAAATTCCATTTTGACTTCAGTGCATGTCAGCTTAATGACTGTGGCTCATTGCTCCAGTGCTACACCAAGGCTAATGCATAAACGGGCTAATTGGCCAGTGAGCAAGCTAAGCTAACAAAAGAGGTGGTGACCCCAGAAACCAATGCCAACATATAAATAAAATAATGCTAGAATTTCATTCACTGAAAGCACATACAGACCGTTCCACTAGAAAGCAAGTCATATTATTTATCTGATATTTGCATGGAATATTCTCCAGAAGGTGACTGCTTCCACAAACATGGCTGAGAGGTCAAGTTCAGTCACTCAAATATGGACTCCAATTGGCTGAGGTGGTATCTAGCATCAGCTGGCAGCCAGCTACCCACCCATGACTGGACCATCTATCACTCAAGGTGGCCACACCCATATGCATAACTTTAAGCTTTAATGAAGTTTAAATGGGTGAGTTATAAAAACTAGGCACTTGCAATAGAGACCAAAACTGTTGTTGAAACCAGGCTATTAACATGTTTATTTCTGCCATGAAGTTTAACATGACAGTGTTTGGGGACTCACTTTTGCAGCCAGCCTCAAGTGCAGTTTTTGGCACATATGTACTGGCTTCATTTTTCAGCCTGGAAGTTGCCGTTTGGTACAGACATTTATAGTTCCCAGATGATGCTTCCCTTTACTTTTCATCTAGCACCATGGTTATTACTGAAATCTATTGAATGGATGGCTATTAAATTTATTACTGACATTCATGTTCCCCATAGGCAATAATTTGTAATAACTTTTCATTTAGCTTTGTCATCAGGTCTAAATTTTAATTTGTCCAATACCGCCACAGCTGTGCTTTCCATTTAGGTCTAATTAGCAGATGTTAGCAGATGCAAACATGCTAAACTGAGATGGTATGCATGGTACATAATATTCTACCCTATTTAACATTTGCATTGTAAAAAAAAAAAAAAAAAAAGGAGGGGGGGGAATGACAACATCTGTATATAAAAATATATAGTTTTCAAACAAATGGAAAAAAGTTAAATATTTCCTTTAGAAATGTACTATATATAGTACAAGAATCTCAAAGTTATAATTAAATGCATTCATTTAATAATACTATTAATAGAATATGTATTTTATAGCGCTTATAACAAAATTCAAAGATGCTTTACAGAATCAAAGACAAATTAAAAACAAAAATATCAGAAAGAATAAATTTTCACTAAACAGAAAAGGAAACAAAAAATAGAAAAACTAAATATTTTTTAAAAAGAAAAACAGAAAACAAAACAATCAACAGCAGAAAAGCAGTTTGTGTGATATATTTTCATTAAATAATTCTCATACACATCTATCCTGTTTCAGGGCAGATTTGATTTCATCCCAACAGGTAAATGATTATATTCATGCTTATGTGACTTCAGTTCAGGTTGAAGGTTGGCTTTCATCTGACATTTTACAAGATTTCCTCATCACTGACCTACATTGTTTTTTCAGATAAGCCTTTGAGTTTCAATTAAGTCTGAAGTCAGATTAAAAATGACTTTTCATACATTTTCTAAAAGGACACTGAAGGCGTTGGTGGTATAAATATGCACCTCTAGTCCATTATTACATTTTTATTTAAGTCTTTGAATGTTTGAAAGTTCAAGTTAAAGTTCCACCAACATTTAATGTCCCAACATTTTAAAAATGACACTCTTTAATTTCCCCTAGGCATTCCTGTTCATTTTTCATTCCATTACAGCATCTGCTATCCTGCTGGTTTGCTTTTTGCTGTGATCAGTCAAGCATAGATTGAACG
>JANJYQ010251167.1:0-10742 GCA_024605255.1 Rastrelliger kanagurta | reverse complement strand
CCTCCACAAATTTCACATTAATCAATCCCAATACTGCTGAGATATTTTACTGTGGATCGAAACATATACAACAGATAAACTGACCAACCAATATTGCCTGCCCCAGAGTGACACCATTAGACTAGCTACAAACATTCTCATGATCTCGGAGACTAAGAAAAAGTGCCTACTGATAACTGACACATTTGTGTGTATGTGTGTGTATGCACACACACATATGTGAGCGCCAAACTGTAAGCAGGGTTCTCCCTTGGCGAGAGGTAGATTGATTAGAGATGAGGTCATAATTGCTGACTGAATCACGCCCATAGTTAATCAATCTTTGGCTGAAGGATAAATAGGTTGGGTGAAAAAGGACAATACTTCATGAGGTGATGCACGGTTGATAAAGGACATATTCATTTATCATGGGTCGCTTTACTTGATGGATATGCAGGCATCAATGGTGGGCTGATCCATCAATCAGGAAAGAGGGGAGGTCAGCTTTGAAGATCAAAGTCAAGCACCCAACTGGACCATGTGGGAGATCTACAGAGGTACAGTATAGACCTAATAGGTTTTCAAAGGGATGTAAGGATATAATTACCTGCTGCATTCCACCTTGAAATATCCATTTTGTCTCGAATAATCTTAAGGTTAACTAGACGTGGGAATAGATTAGGCATTGCTTTCTTGTGTTAGACAAGTAAACTTCTTAGGTTTCCCTGTAACATTCACCACAAAATATATTCTTTTCACATGAAGTAGATGTCAAGCTACAAAGAAATAGTGCATTGTTAATTGGTGTAATGGACTGTACATAGNNNCACACACACACACACACACACACACACACACACACACACACACACACACACACAGAGTGGCATGGACCTACAGCAGGAGACACCCACTACTCTCATGTAAAAAGTCCTCTCATTTTAATGTTGTTTCTGACATTCCTTTTCTGTGTTCACAATGAAATACACTGAACCCCTCGAATTATGAATCTCTGAGCAACCCTTTGATGTCAGCTCCTTTTGAACCAAATTCAATAACCATAATGAAGATGAAGGGAACAGAAGCAATTTTTCAGTGTGCTTCTTACTATCCAAAGCACTGTACTGCCTACCACAGAGTATACTGCCCTGCTACCCCACAGGGACTTATTGAAATACCCAAAAGCAAATATTAGTTCTTACAGATGGCAAGCTATTTCCACACCCGTGATGACTGCACTAAGCTCAGAAGGTATACATTAGTCTGACGTCACCATCTAAAGTGCTCCATTTGTCTACTTCTCTCTCATGCTTAACACGTCTGTTCCTATCCNTTTTTTTTTTTTTTTTTTTTTTTTTTTTTTTTTTTTTGGATACAGATTTCTTTTACACCACACTGGCATTTGCCAGTCACATTGCATTTTCTGATTACATTAAAGAATCCCTGCAAGCAAGTGTGCGAGTGTCGGAATGCATGAATCCGCTTGTGGGACTAAACCGCAGAGAAGACTTTCCTATTTACAATTTAGCCTCAAGCCAATTCAGCTTGACAGGGGTGCTACTTTGATGTCACAGCAGTTTTTTCAATGATGTTAAATTCACATGAGATTATTTAATTGCACAATTATTAACAAAATGATCTTTATTGTACTCATGCTTTTGGTGTAATGAATGAATTCAGTGAAACCTAAGTGCTTAACCTAAGATGGAGAACAGATATGGATCCCTGCTCTCCCTCTTGCCCATATAATCAAATTACTTCATGATCTGAGAATAAAATTAATTAAAGTCATACGCGGTTGAATATCTGGGTTTCATGAAAGTTAATGGAAACTTTCTGTTCATCACCATAAGTGATGCAAGGTAGTGTTCTTTCAGTAAAGCAGGGGCAGCTTGGGAAACAGTGGCAGTACAGTGAAACTCAACAATCTGCCTGGCACTATTGGGCAGTGATTTCCAGGAATCTCAGTGTTCCTGGGTAGAAGAGACCTATGAATAACAATACCTGCCTCTTTCTCTGCAACCTGTAGAACATAAATTTATATTAGATTATATTAATATCATTTTCATTACTTTGAATATAGCCCTGACTAATTGAATCAATACTACACTGTATGCCTTTCTGACAAGTTTATATTATGTAATTAGGCATAAATAACATACATATTGCATTAGAGTGATTCATTGATATCAATTTATAAGAGAAACCCCCCTATACCATCCTATTTGCACTTTCCCATTTTACTGCCCACTAATCTCAGGCCAACACTTATTTTGTGTATATGAACTGGACAAACAAATTATCGCCTGATTGCTCATAATAATGCACATGAATTAATTCCTCCATGTCTAATTCAGCTGCTTATTGAAAACAATTACACATCAGCGTGGCATTGTAATCGTTTCCTCTTGTAATTTCATTTCATATTAATCCATGCTCTCACTGTCTGTCTTTCTCATAAATGCCACAACGGGGGAAGGAAAAAGCTGTAAATTTGTATTACCCATAAATAAATTAACAATACTAAGACTATGGTTTGTAAAATGTGACATACAATTCAAAGGAGGGGGGTACTTGTTTCTATAGAGCATCTGTATATCTGACTCTCCAGAGAGTCTGTGTTCGTGAATATAACGAAGATACCACCATACTTCTTTGTAGCTAATACAAAAAGGTATACAGTATATTTGCAGTTGTGTGGCCAATTTTTGTCAACTGATAACATTTGGAGCTTAGGAAGGAAAATGGAAAACATGCATTCAAAGTAATTCCCAGTCGTCACACTTGTAGTCAGTTCCATCTTGTCTTACAGTCACTTCCAATTGCTTTTATTGACTTCATAGCATGTCGTGAATGATTATGATATGAATACATGGACTATGAGACTTTAACATTCATTATTTCCAAGTGTGAATAAAACTATCATTCCCAGTTTCTTGTTTTCTTTTTTCCCTCAAAGTCTTAAAAGATATCAAATAACCTTCCTACACTTTGTCTGCTTCTTTATGGGGATGTCATTGTCAGCAGTGCCCATTTACCCTTGCAAAGTTGTTTTGTATTCTGCACATGGTAATGAATATATTGATTTACATTTTAGACCCAAGCCAGAAGTTGCGGATGGTGTTGACAATATTTCTGCAGGCAATAAGGTGTGGAGATTAAAAATGGATCCCAGAGAGTATGGATGAGCATGAGAGGAAGCTAAAAAAAAAAACCCTGCCAGTAAGTCACAGTCTAGTGTATTTAAGTTATGGTCTGATGAAATCTGATTACATCAAAAGAAACCATTACAACATGATACTCATCATTATTGAAAGTTCTATTTTTGAAATGATATGAATTAAAATTGAAATGCATTATTTGAAAACTGTCTGTATAGAGTGAGTCAGTGTATCTTTTCTCAAATTCAATCTTAAGTTTCACCCAATAAAAGAACTTCTGGTTTCAGGATTTCTGTATAAATTGGTCAAGTTTTTTGTGTTAAACACTCATTTGTTTTTTCCTTGGATTTACTATTTACTATAGCACATTATCCAGAATCCCACTCTCTGTAAGCAGAAAGCTTGTCTTGTTAGCCATAGGCCAAAGTTGCTCATGTAACCCAATGTGATCTGAATTTTTCAAGGTCACAGTAATAATGTTATGTAAATTTAGTGTTATGGTGGATTTTCCCCCTTTTAATATTGTGGTTAGAATGCAGGTTGGCTATATTCTGGTCACTGTATGCTCAGTAAGGCAATATCTGTATTTAAATAATGTAGCTATATTGAATGGCATTTTTAATGTATGATATGAATACATTTGACAATAGGCTCATATGAGATTATCTAGTGCTGACTGAAAATGGCAATATTTTGGACTGCCCCCACCACATTTCCATTTCCCACTGCTGAGCCTGGCTGAAATGAATTGCTGTGTCTCTTTCACACTGATTTGCCCTATTACTTCAAATTGCACCCAGATACATTCACAGCAGTAGCCCTTTTATTGTTGCCGCCTGATTAAATGAATATTCATCTTTATTGCTTTGTTGAGAGCACAGACGAGAAATAGGGAATCTAGACTCAGACTCCATCAGGAGGAACTTTCATTTCATTTTTGGTATGTGTTTTGAGGGAAATGTTGCCATGTGTTGCATCTATTATCAATTTCTGTACAAGGCTAACTGGCTTTTTCTTGTGTGCTTTTTCAGTTGCTATCTTTTTCAACCCTGTTTTATGCACAGCTTTTCTGTGTGATTAGGTTTTCAAAGCAGTTCTGAATACATGTTACAAAGTCTATATTTAATGTGCAAGGGAAAGCATCATAAATCTCAAAAGCACTCATCAGTTTCCTCCAATGACAGTCTAAATCACTCAGAGGATGAAAAAGCTGCTGACACTTCTCTCTTTGGCTGGGTGCAGAATAGGAGCTATCTAGCTTTAGATTCTTCTGACTTTTGGCTCATTTATCAAGCTGTGAGTGTGCAACTCAAAGACTGTGGGCAAGGGAGATATTCAGCTGCTCTCAGCCTCTGTGTAATGTGTGCCTTTTGTCAGAAGCCTTGAGTTTGGTTGCATGTATAATCTACACTATATCCTGCATGTCTACATGACAAATACATGCGCTGGTATCCAGTGATGACTCAGTCTTGTCACTTCAATACAAACTCAGAGTCCTTAAGACGCACAATACTCAAGTGTGACTATAGGACAAATATCATCTCAATGCACAAGAAACATAACTGGCAATTGGTGGAAGATATATTCTTATATGTATTGTATGTATGCTCTGCTGCAGCTAATGGGGATCTTAATAAAATAATCAAATAAACAAGATATTTTTAAAAGTTGTGGAGAAAGCATAAAGGTTAAATAAGGTCATTGCAGAATGAGGTTATTGCATGCTAGTTAGCCTAGCATAGGATATCCTGATTTCCTGATATATAGAGTGCAATGTAAAGCTTGTGAAATGATAATGATGCTAAGTCTAATGAAGGCAAATATGAATAAAGAGTTGATTTCTTGATGCACAACTGTTTCCCAGTTCATGTAAGCTTTGCTCCTTAGATATCCATCCTTAATCCATATTCAGAGCTGCTCTCTATTGATTGGGTGTGTTCCAGATAAGAGGGGATGCTGAATTGCACAGAGATAATACATTCTATGGATCACAGGAATGCAAATCAAATCAGATACCCATGCAAATGTGTGCCAAAGTCATCTTAAAGCAAATGTATTTTATTTATTCAAATTCAAAATTTCTTATTTCAAGTCAGTATCCATGTAATTAGCATTTTTAGCTCATTTTGCCTGTGATATACAAAACGTATGAGCCCCTTAGAAAATAATTAATGCCCTAATGTTTTCCAGGGTCCAATTACTGACTTGCTTTCTCCTCAAAATACATAATCAGAAACTGTGACACAAAGTCCAAAACTCCTTTATCAGCACTGCACTCAGACAGCAGCCCAGTGCTGAATCATAAGGCTGCTTGTCTCTACTTCTTTCTGCGTCTGTCTTTCCAGTCTGATATATATTCCAATAAAAATTACCCAGCAGCTCTAGGCTCGTTATATTGCTGCTACTGTAACATTGGTTATCCAAAGTTTCTATGATTGTTTGTCTAGATAAGCAGTCTTCCCAGTGTCATTCTGGCTCCAGGTAGATAAAAAACAAACAAACAAACAAAAAATATACAAAATTCAAGTTTTACACAGTAACAGCCCTGCTCACAGCTTGAGAAGTAACTGGTAACCTTTAGGTTTGTCTGAACAAAATAATTGCATAGATTTAAAGTCAATATCTACAGGGTCCTGTTTTCTAGCTTTATTAGTTTAAATAAAACTCATTGCTTATCCAGGTGTGTGCACATTGTAAAAACCCATCCAAAAACTGCTGCTTGCAGTGAGGATTATGCCTGGTAAAAGGTATACTATGATATGGTATGATCCTTGCCAAAAAAAATATGTCAGCAAGTGGCCAGCAGTCATGATATTATGAGTGGTATCATGATAGTAGTCATTAAGAAATCTGTATAATGTATTATGAATATTATTATAAAGCATTATGAATATGTATGAATGCTTATAGCTATGATTATACACTGCTATAAACATAGCATAATTATCTATAATTTATTATAAGCTAATAATGAATTATACACGTTTATAATTCATTTTTGGAAGTGTTACCATTCTGTAGAGACTAATGAACAGACCACCAAACTTTTAGTGAGGATGAAGAATCCCCCATGACCAAGACTTTATTAAATAATCTTTATAAACTTGATTTAGGTTTATTACTGCTGTTGACATGATTATGTCATGGGCTACAATAACTGAATTTGTCATAATTTTACTTCACAGAAAATGTCATTAAGTCTCACTCCCACTGCATTTGGTCTGAATATGTCTTTCCTTTAATTCATAATGTAGATGTTCTTAACTGTGTAATATAACACAGAGGACAAACAAGTGAACTCACTAATGCAACACACTCATCACTCAAATCACCCACTGGGCTCCTGAGCTGTCAATTATCCTGCTCCTGCAAGCATGCTTTGCATGCTCAAGTCAACAGTTGGCCAAGCCAGTTCATTAATTGATCTTTAGTATTCCCTCATGAGCACAAAGGCTCAATAGGACGTCTTCTGTGTGCCCTCCTTTGAGATTTTTCTTACATGCTCCATAATCTGTGTGCAGAATGCAACACTTGTTCGTCACTGTTGTTTAGTGGTTACGAAAACGGTACTCAATGTGTGGTCCTAATGAGAGGGAAATTGGTCTTTGTATCTGAAAGCAAATTGGTACCTTCTGCTTGTTCCAATTGATCGAGACATTGCATTAACATACCTCAGGCAAAATACTTGTTTTCTGTTCAGCACCAAATTGAACCTTTCATAATTATAGTTTACCCTTGAGTAAGAGCATCACCTAAAAGATTCTTGTTTTCAGGATTGTCCTCCAATTGCATTTTAAATTATTTGGTGAGAATCTCAATGCAGATTCTTCTCCTGGGCTCTTTTTTAGATGTTGTGAAGCAGTGTGTTTGTTATGGCCTTCTGTGCCCTGGTTCTCACTCTACATTTGCACAAGAAATCTGGAAGCCTGCAGGCCTTGAAGTCAACACAGCATTTTTTTTTCCCTAAATTGTTCACTGCTCTGAGAACAAGCTCTCTGTCATTACTCTGCCTCTCAAATCTCCAGCATGGGCTAAGATGAGGGAGATCTGTCTTTGTTAAGCACAGTCCAGCACACTGCAAGGCTCTGCTGCAGTTTGAGTCCTCCCCAGAGAACCAGTGCTGGATGGATGTGCAATACACTGATGAGCACTTGTCCAACATGTCAGAAAGTTAGAACATGAACAATTCCTTTCTTCTATGTACATCCTAGAATATCTTTAAAATAAGGTATTCACAAATCAAGTCTGGATTTCCAGTATACACAGATAAAGTATTACTTATTTTTGATACATATTTTTTTTATAAATACTGGTGCAATTCTATTGTGTTTTGTGATCAGGAAGAGCCCTAGTTGTCTTTCTTTATATATTTTTTAAACTGTAGTTGAACATCTGGGTTTTGTAGGGTGCTGCTACTCAACACATATTGGTAATTATTTACACATGTGCAAATATTACTTTTCAGTTGTAACAGTTAAAATACCTGTTAATAACTTAAAATACTATCATTGAAGAACTGCAATATAAGATAACTGGGTAATCACAGCCAAAAAGGTTTTTATGTTGAAGGAATGTTCAGGGGGAATTGAAATTGTAGAAAAAATTGTATGTGCCACACAATCTTGGCAGACCTCTAAATCACTGTCTATATATTGATCAGAAATTCAAGTTGGACTGGTACTGTGTTAAGGATTTTTCACTAGTTAAAGAAACAACTGACTAACCACACTAGCAGTCAGGCTAGTAAGCTTCCTAACTGCAGTACATGTATTAACAGAAATAGCCACAGAGAAATGAAAACAAATAATTGACAAATTTAGATTGACACAGATTTGTAAATTATCGTAAATTGATTTATAGTAAGTCATTTTCTCCATCCTCTCGTCACGGGGTCATGGAGTTGCAGGGGGGCTGGGGCCTATCCTAGCTGTCATTGGTCGAGTGGTGGAGTACACTCTGGACAGGTCATCAGTCTATAGCAAGGCACATATATACAGACAGATGACCGTTCATATGCACATTCACACTTACGTGCAATTTAGAGTATTCAATTAACCTATCATGCATGTTTTTGGTGTGTGAGAGGAAGCTGGAGTACAAGGAGAAAACCCCACGCAGGCACAGGGAGAGCATGTAAACTCTACACAGAAGGGCAGTCAGTCTGTCTGTGGTCATATTCTATTTATGAAAGAATGAACTATTCACAAGATGCACACAGAAAAACACAGCATAAAACAATAGTTATTCTTTTATCTCATGAACCAAATTATGATTTGAACAAATATCATTGTGCACAGACAATTCCCACATGATTCTGAATGGTGGATCACTTAAATTTGCCTGCTTCTGTGCAAACTGCCAGGCCTTGAAATGATGATTTTCTAACAAGGCTTCCATTTCCAGCAAAGAAAGAAAAAATGAAAAGGAAGGGGGGGAAGAATAAAGATTAATGGCAGTCTTAATCCCTGCCTATAATCATAAAACAAAACTCAAGATGAGATTCCCCCTAAAAAATTATTTCATCTCTGCTGTATCACTGTTTTTTCTCCCTCTTTCAGTAGCTGGACATGAGCACAATTCTACCTTACAACTCTGATCAAAACAAGTACAAGTGTCCAAAGCCGGTGCAGATGGGATGAGATTGTGTTCAATAGAATTACGTTTTTCAGAACTAGTTAAAAATGAAAAAGTCAAGCTCAAAACTGGAGTGAGGTGTCTGTGTGGCAAAAACAAATCGATAGACAGAGCAGATGAATCCAATCCCGGCTCATCAGATGAATCCTCTGGGATAGCTGAGCGCTCCCCAACACTGCCCACCCATTACTACTCAATCCCTACCAAATCCCAACACAAAGCTGCCATATCCTACAAAGCAACCAAACCACACACTTGGTGTGGAAAGATCCAGCACTACACCCTTTCCTGCACTGGCCAGAATGAAAATATCATATTGGATATGTGTGATTTTCACTGATATCATGTTTTGATGCCAACGATTGGTTTTACTGATGATGAAAGGGATAGCTGAGTCACTCTTTCGCTTTGAAGTAGGTTGTTGATCAGTTTTAATAGCACCCATCCTTGTACTGTAGCATGTGGAATCTGGAAATAAAGATAGATATATTACCATCAAGGTTTCACCAAATAAGTGACCTACTAGAGTGGTTATCTCAGTATTTAAAAGCCTACCAATGACTGACATGTGATGATGTCTGTTTAGCATAGTGGCTACCAATATCCAGAAGAGTGGTTCCTCTTGACTACACCTATTGAACAAAAAATTAAATTTAGCAGTCTTAATGTATATTATATGCCAAACATTTAGAAAAACTAAGGAAGTGTTTACGCAGTGGTGAAGGTTTTTATGGTCAAAAAGGCCAATGGATGGGTTTTAATTGTGTAAATAAAGATGTTTAAATATGACTAATGTCAACATATAAAATAAAAGAGTAACTACATTAGGCTATATATTGTATGACAGAGGTGCTCTACCATTGCTATTACCTTTGACATCACATAGTTGTTAGACTGGCTGAGTTGTACAGATACAACAGCAGTGACAATAAAAGGTAGATCCAGTGAATGATAGACAGTGGAAGATTGAGACTGCAGAGCCACGGGACAGAAGACAAAAAGGAAGCCATTGCTGTATTGCTCCTGGATGTAGAGATGAGTTTTATCGGGTTAAGCCAAGGACAAAACAGTCCATTTTCATAAGCTGTCGCTGAAATGGAGAACAGTACTGCTGTGCTGGCTAGCGGCACTAAAGAGAGAGAGCCTTCCAACTGACAGTGACTCCAGGGTTTGCAGTGAACATTTTTGGAGGAAGATTACAAGGAGAAGACCTTTGAGACAGGGAAGGTTGTGATTCACCGGACCAACACACTAAAGCTTGAGGTTGCTTCCGTCTGTTGTCATTTCCATAGGCTATAAAATGTGCCCCACTGACCACCCAGCATACAGAATAAATATATATTTCACTCCAAACATCAGCACTCATGAATCCCTGTTGCCCCCACAACAAAATGAATGACAACTATTATAAACATCTGGGCATGAAACCTAAGGTACCTAAAACTAATAATATTCCACATAATTTGATTCCTCAGCCAGAGAAGGTCATTACAGCTGATGCAAAGCTCCAAAGAAATAATTCTTGCCAATTCTACCACACGTCTACANTATATATATATATATATATATATATATATATATATATATATATAAGGGTTGGGCAAGTTAATGCTTTATTAGTGCATTAACTCACAAATGAATTAATGCCAACAATTATTTTATTGCGTTTTTTCTTTCTCTCAGTATTGTAAACGTCTATCGCTCACTGGCTTTTATTTTGTAAAAGTCTGTTACTTTCTTAAGCAACAGGAGCTACAATCGAATCTCATACAGAGCTCTGCTGTGCTGCAATCTGAAGTGGTACTTTGGGGTCGGAGCACCCACTGAGATTGACGGGCACCCATGTGTGCCAACCTACACTTGTCATTGATTTGTTAATGACCACTACCCCGCTACCTATCAACGCTTTGCATTGTAATGTCAGATAAACCATTGGAGCCTTTTGTGTTGCACTGACATTAACTCCTC
>JANJYQ010250867.1:0-11428 GCA_024605255.1 Rastrelliger kanagurta | reverse complement strand
GACCTTGAAAAACCAACTTAAATGGAATTATAATAAAAATTTGGAATCAGAATTAAAAACACACCAAACCGAATTGAATAATTCATTGAGACATAGGGTAGAGTATCACGAAACACAAATATTACTCACAGGGGAGTCGGCCAAGTCACTTGCTGGCTCTTACTCTAAAACAACAAGAAAGGAGCCGGTCGATAGCTTCAATCAGAAGAGCTGAAGGAGTTACAGTAACAACTACTTCTGAAATAAATACAGCTTTCAGCTCCTTCTTTGCTAAACTATACTCTAGTGAATGTCATCCGGCGGAGGAAGACTGCACAGATTTCTTCAAAAATCTGAATCTCCCATCTTTGTCAAATGCTTAGGTGTTCTGATTCGAGCCTCTGTTCCAACCATAGCCAACTTGAATTACACTTCTGTGTTTAGGAAGGTGGAGGAGGATGTTAAAAAATGGAGAACTTTACCTGCATCCGTGCCCTCCCGTATTGCTGTAATCAAAATGAATATATTGCCCTGCATCAATTTCATTTCCTCTATGTTGCCGCTGTCCCCACCAATTGGTTACTGGTCTAAAGTATATACATTACTTTCAAGATACATATGGAATGGTAGACGCCACCGCATTAAACGAACCACGCTTCAGCGCAACAAATTAGATGGTGGCTTGGAACTTCCTCACTTTAAATTTTATCACTGGTCATTTTGTATTTGCTCTTTGAAATACTGGTTAGACCCAAATTCTAATTCTTCATGGAAACGGATGGAGGAGGAACTAATTGCCCCGATCAGGCTTAAAGACTTTCTATTCTCTGGTCTTTCTGTTAAACACTGTGCATTGAGGTATGGCCCTATACTAACGTACATGCTTCAGGTCTTTAGAAGAGTTCAGAAATTAGTGGGGGGTTACAACAAAATGGTATACATCAATGCCTATTTGGCGCAATAATAACTTACTGTCTGGTAATAAACCTTTTCTTCAAAATGTGTGGGCGGGGAAAGGTATATGGGCTCTTAAAGATTTAAATGGAAAAGACTCTCTACTTAGCTTCAATGACTTGGTTTTACGTTATGGTATTCCTAGGCATTCATTATTCTTCTATTTTAGACTCAGATCAGCTCTTAAAACGCACAATGTGACTTGGTGTCCAGAGTTAAAAGACCATCAGATAGTCGAGTGGATATGTATGGCTCCTAGGGATATTGTCTCCTTTCTTTACTCTCGTCTCTAGGCATTTGGGAAAATGTGGTATGGATATTATCTGATGTAATTAATTTTAAGCTACCCATGGATCCCGCCTTAGACATTCTGAATGATGACTCTCAAATTGTAATAACTGTGAATACCAGGAGAATTTGGCTTGCCGGTCTGACCGCAGCCAAGTAAATGGTCGTACAGGCTTGGCTTCCACCACATGACTTATCTTCTGAACACTGGCTACATTTATTTTTGAACATTCTCTTGATGGAACTTTCATTTGCAAGAACTAACGGTGCCAAACTTTGAACTATACAAGCCTGGCACAACGCAATTGCCAGAGTTAAGGATATTCTACTCAGGACAAACTGACTGTATTTGTCTGTGTGTTATTGCTGTGATATCCAATTCCCAAGTGGGTGGAGGGGTTCAAAATGTTATGCATATAAGTACTCTGTAATGTCGTACTGCAACCTTTACCTAAAAAACCAATAAAAATGAGTACGAAAAAAATAGAATCAATACAACAACTACAACAAAAGAAAAATGCACACTTACAACAAGAAGTTTGTTACTATTCATGATGCAAAGAAACTTTTTTTTTTCAAAAATGGTCAAATCCCTCACATGAACAGCAAAAATTATCCCTTTAAAACTCTTAGTTTTATATGGAATGACTATGTACTTTCATAGGGACATGAGAAATGCACCAAAGCGATGGAGAAAAACTAAAATTATATCCTCAACACAAAAATACAAAACTCACCTTGATAACTCATTTTTTTTGGGTTTTTTTTTTCAGTTTTGCACAGCATCTACATTAGACATGTTGTCATTGCTATGGAGGCTTTAACTTACTATTATATCCACTTTTTACTTTTAATTACTGAATTTATTCTAAAGTGATTAAGATGTGTGTTCATGGAGACCCTCCCTTCACACATAACAGAGATAGTGGTGTTTGGATTTGGGTAGCAGCAATCTGTAATGGAATGAAGCCCACCCACAGCAGACAACTCAAAACAGTAGTTGAACAGGCCATATCCACCCACAACACAATGCCCTTCCCTAACCCTAACTTGTTTGGTCTTAATTGCATCAAATGGCCAAGGCCATATAAACAGGATGAAGACAGGGTTATCAAACTGAACTGTAATTCACCCTCTGCTGTTACATACTTTGTTTATTTCATAATTATCATCATTATATTGTTATTTTTAATTGCATTGTATTGTGATATGTGTGTGTTGCAGTTTTTGGGAGCAAATGCCAAGGCACATTTTTTCTTTATATTGACCAATAAAATAGATTCTGATTGAATAGACTACGTCATGCTGCCATAAAAAACAATACTCATAAACAAATCATATAAACAAATCTCCAGATGGGATATTCACATTCATAATGATAAATACATAAAGTAAAATTCATCAGGGTTCGTACACATTTTTCAAGGGCAAAATCAAATACTTTTCAAGCACTTTTAAGGGCAATTTTCAAAAATATCAAGCACCTTATCGCTGACGTAAAATACACATCTCAGTGTTTCCCATACACATAATTATCAGTTACAAATCATGTATAAATATAAACATATGTTGCAAGATAAATGTAGTATGTTGCTTATGGAGCATGATGTAAGAAGTAACTTTATATTTTAACTGCACATATAGAGTTCCAAATGTTTTTAAAAAGTGCCTTCATTTACATAGAGGTGGTTGCAGATAATTATGGGTAATGTAGGCTTTTTGCTTTCCAAAACTGTTAAAAAAAACCCCAAAACAAACCTGGATTCATTCCTTAGAATCAAAAGAGAGTTAATTAAAACAGACGCCCATAAGATTAACTTGTTATATTGTTATCAAGGAGACTTTCATGTTTTTGTGTTGAGAAATCTTAAGGATATCAATAAAATAAAAAATTAACATGAAAGTACAGTGAGGACAATACTTTGTGCAGACTTATAAAAATAAAGAAATAACAACAAAGATTAAATCTTTTGATTGAATGTTGACTGACGGTTATAGAAAAAAAACAAAAAACAATACAGGTTCTGTGCTCCCAAATCCCAACTAACAGAAAAAAACCCAAAACAAAATATGGTGCAGGCAATGAAATGCATTAGTTTGAATGTCATGCTGACTGAAAAAAAAAAAAAATTTGTGTCCATATAGATAAATTTATCGTTTAAATTTTGTGATAACTCACAAACTGTTGTGAGACTTTGTTGATATAAAAGCCCTCTAAATCAGGCTGTTGGAGAAACCCTACTGTGACTAGTGAGTAGGTCAGCACCACAGGTCTGCAGAGAAAAGCTTTTTTTTCCCCGAACGCCTCAAATCGATCTTGGAGGGGAGAGAGAGGTGGAGCTGTAGAGGGATCACAGAGAGTGCAGGTGGGGTGGGCGGAGTGAAAAAGAATATTGTGGTTTCATATAGCCAGAGAGATGGATGCCTGTCACGTATAGCTGGGTGGCTCTGTTCTCACTTTGTCGGCCCAGCAGAACACCAAATGGCACTGCATTATGAGCTTAAGGAGAGCTTCTTAAACAATACACTCCAGTGTTATTGTACGTGTGAATTGTTCAGGTAAAGGAGGCAAAGAATGTGTCTGGAATGTAGATAGTCTATTTCAGCAAAAGATAAAGATTGCTGATCTGACAGCTTTCACATTTTTGAGGCAAAGCAAGTACATTGAAAAATTTGCATAAAGCATGCACATTCCCATGCTCTTGGGTGTTAGCCATCACAATATATTTCAATTACCTTATATAATATATAGGGATAACTTCATATAGATAACAGCACACATAGTTTCCAATATGCAGCTGTGTGCAATCCAGCTGTGTCTTCACTGAGTAAAAGGTGTTGAGTAATTTAGTGTTTTATTTGCAATGGTGTGCCTCGCACTGACTGAAGTGCAGTATAATGGAGGATGGATGGATTTTGCTTCTTGAATGAGAGATAGGCAACACAGCTTTATGAAAACTTTTTCAAAACCTGTGCAGGCACGTTTGATGTTACGCTGTATGTACATTTTAAAAACATATATTCTGCATTTGAGATGAAGTGTATTCAGACTGTATGGAAATGTGGAGAAAGATCAGTAGGAAGAAAATGTTTTCATATGACATATAGTTTCCACATATGATAATACACAAGTTTCTCCTCTGCACATATTTTAATAGACCATGCATAATTTTAAATACCCCTTCACTGGGCAATTTATTTATACATTATCAGTTGTCTGGGACAATTTTTGATGGCGACAAATGGAAGTGTGAAACATTTTATTGCTGAAAATGTGCTGAATGCTATTCTCTCTCTGTCATCCTTCTCACTGTCCAGTGCACTTGAACACTTTTTGTTTCCACCTCGTGAATTTTTAATTCACCCTTCGTCAACCTGAGAGAGAACACTGACAGAATTACAATGTGTAAAAAAGAAAAAAACTGGATCAACCTTTCTCTAGAAGACCGTGCCCTCACTAAAACTGATCAGTAATTGGGTTTATATTGCCACAGTAGTAGTTGACACCTCAGCAGTGGCAGCACCAGATATTTTTTTTTTCTGGAGGAGCTATGGGGGAGCATGGCTTTTTACCAAGGGTGAAAAATGGTCATGATACTTCCCTACCATATGTTCAAAAAAAGTGTCATATGTTTCCTCACTAAAGCATCTTCTCAGTCTATGAAAAGTGCAATACTAAACAATTGTAGATTTTTATTATAGTTAGACCTGATGGCTAATTGTTTACAGCTTACACACAAGTCACACATGAACAGCCATGTTCATCTGCGCCAGAGTCAATGACAAAGCATGAATGATCATAGAATTTTTAGCTTACTCACGCCCCTCACTCCCTCTCTCTTGTTTTACAATACATATTTTGTTATTAAAAGTTTTAATAAAATTGAGTGGGAATTCAAATAATTTCCATAGATCAATAATTTATTTATTTTTTAATCTTAAAATTCAATCAAAAAACAAAATACAGTGTGTTTTTCATCAATTAAATGTTTACTCCACTCACCAACAACAATGCTCCTGGACAAAAAGTTCAACCTAAAAGATACGCAGCATGTAAAACCAGCTGGCTCTGAGCCAAAACATCTTCACACCAACGGATCTGCTAATATAAACACTTAAAAAAAATAGTCAAATCTAACAACTTAATCAAAAAGCATAATATTAATCAGGGCTGACAATTCTTGCCAAAATATAGCATTATATAACTCCAAAATTAACCAAGTTGAGGGTTAGATAGAGAGTCATAGTGCCACTTCACATTTATGTTTATTTAGCTAAAGATTCATAAAACAACACGAGTGACTAACCTAAAGGCTGCTGTGGTGACTGTGCATTCCTAAAAAAGTTAGGTAAAGTAACTCTAGATACAAATTGTTGTTGAAGAAGATTAGCATGTTAGCATATTAACACTGAAGAATCAGTCCAATCAGCTAGGAGGGAGGTGATGTCACCTGGATGCCAAGGTGTTGTCGCACTTGCCTGGGGAACCTGTCCATGGTGCAAGTTTACAATAAATTCACTGCTGCACAGTGAAATTCACTGCATTAATTCAAGGCTTGTACAATTCAACATAGCCTCATTTGATACCAGCAGTGGATCAATAAAAAATTATCTTGATCGATTAAATTCTTAATCAACTATCTATCATCGATTAATCAATCCCATACCTATTTATCACACAATAAATAACACAGAACACAATTTAATAAAAATAATAAATGAACCACAATTTTCTTGGGGGAGCTATGGACCATTCCAGACCACCTCCTAGTTCCTGCCGCTGCGGGGCAATTTACCTTCTCTTGTTGTTTTGCTGTTTCAAATAATTTAAAAAAAAGATTTGTCTCTGTTGGGTTATTCAGTATTCCTGTGTATTGTGTAAGCTTGTGTAAGTGATTGATGACAATGTCTGGAGACAGGTGACCTTATCTCATGTGAACAGTAATGGAACTCAAAATTGTCTAAACTCTGAATCTTGATGTCCTAAGCAATGACCTTGCAATTTGGAGACCTTCCTGATCCTGCCTAGATGATTGATTGCCTTGTAGCTGAATTAAACTTTGAAACCAAGAGCTTTTAATATAAATTCCTCATTGCATATTTGACATTAAAGCTCCATTGATCCATATTTTATGTGGTTATTTATGTGCTTCTAGTATCCTATTTATGTCCCACTATGTTGGTAAACTATTGATTAGGGTTGGGTATCAGATGGGTTTTATCCGATACCGACGCCGACTTGGTACTTTTTAAACAATTCCGGTGCTTAAACGGTTCTTGAACCAGTACTTAAGAAAATGAAATCTCACACATTTTGTCAAAAAACAAAGTCCGAGATTTAATCACCAGCTTACAAGCTTTGAAAAGTTAAATGCCTGTCTCATCTCATCTTTTACCTGGACATGTTCGATTTTTACATCTTGTAAAAAATGGCATCAGTTTTTTTCTATAAGTTATATATAAATTAATTAAGTGATCCAGTTTTCACTGTTCCCTGGCATCCACGATTCAATCAAAGGAGCATGCAGGTGGGACCGTGTGTGTGTCTGTGCAGCATGTGTGGAGAGATGCTATCCTACAATTCCACATAGTACATTACCTCAAAGTTTTATTTGGTATTTTATAGCCTATTGCATTTAAAATAATCCTTCAAAATTGTAATGACCATCTGATACCGGTATGTGCATCGACTTGGTTCAGCTAAGTATGGAGCTTATCGACTATCCTTAGCAACTATCCTTTCTTTTTTTCCCTAAGGTTTCAAGGTCTATCTCCCCCTCCACCCCCCATATATTTTCTCTGTCTGCATAACACTGTGACTAAATGACTAAATAATAATGACTAAATAAACTTACCTTTTGACCTGTGTGCGTCCGTAGACTACTTGTTACAAGGAACAGCGCAATGATGTCCTCCACATTTTACATAATGTTTTACAGTTTTGTGGCAGGAAAATAACACCCTAATAATTAATAATTGTGAATTATTAATACCGATACTTAATTTTAACGGTGAACAAAACTGACAACTCGCTTTTGGTTTCCACAGATCAGTTGTTTTGCGCTTTCTGATTACATCACTGACCAATAGTGGACATAAACTTGGGCTTGCATTGACTGCATTGTAGTGAAAACTAGCTCATTCAAAACAGCTACTAGGGTAGCAGTGAGACTGTTGAGAAGTCACTTTATTAAGATTTAATATTTTTTCAAGTAACTACTTAGATTCTCAATATGCAGTCACTTTGTCAAAATAATGTCTGTTTATAAAACTACTGCTACGTTTGTAGATAAGTGAAAAGTAGCTGGTCAGCTCAGCTGTGCCTCTCATCTGACTCTGACATGATGAGCGGTTGTCTGAGGAAGAACATGAAGTGATTTGTGCAACTCTGGAGATTTACCCCTATCTTGACAGTTTGACAACTATATTAAAGTTTGATGATTAACCACTCATAAAGTGTGGTTAAAGTGTTCTCCATTTTTCTCCAAATCAAAGTTCCCCACATTTCAAGTGCTTCTGATGCCCTTGAAGGTCACAATGCCACCCCTTAGCTTTTGTGAATCAATGTCTGATTGATAGTGATTAAAAGGATGCACAGAATGTTGCAAGTTCAGCCCCAAACCATTGTCTACTTTGAGCAAAATACTAAAATCTTAAGTGCATGGTTTGAGTATGTAGAATAATCAACTTTGAGTTATTTTGCTTCCTGAAAATGATTTATTTGGCTGTATCAATCAAAAATAAAACATAAAAAAGAACCCAAAATAAAAATGCCCTCAAAATCAAAAGGACGGTAGAGCTTGTCCTTGAGTGACATTATGAATTTTTCCTAGAAGCCTCACTTTTATGTCTTGTGCTCTTTCAAATTGTGCTGAGAAGATTTCAGTGGCTGCAATCAAGGTCTTATCACATCAGCAGGGTTTCATCTCCAAATTTAATTGGCCTTTGATGGTGAATGTCAGTAAACAACTTGACAGTATAACTTAAGACAGATGAAACACAAATGAATGGACTTCTGATGAGATCTTTAAAATATTGCTCACAAAATAATAAACGAATGAAAGCACTGCTAAATTCAATACACATTATGACTGGAATATATTTCCAGTCATAAACAATGTTTGTCTCTGAAAAACACTATGATAAGTTCATCTCATACCATTCATATACCCAACTGCAATGTGTAGATGATTATATTCAGTTTTGTTCAAGAATCGATCATTTTGTAAATGTTAACGCATGGGAACCAGACATATTTAAAATTGTTCTGCGGTTGATAATTCCTATTTTGGTTAAAATGATCTTTTTAAAATAATGTTTTTTTCAAAAATGGACGTAAAAAAATGATGAAACGTGCAACCACAGACCATTGAGGGTAATTTAATTATCTAAATGCTGATCAATAAAACACAGTTCACCAGGATGACGTCCCTTAAAGGCTGAGGGAGCTATATTATTTTGAAGCTCAGTAATTCAAGTTAGGAAAATCCCAGGATGCAATGTCCTAACACTGAAGGGATACAAATTCTAAAATAAAAGAGAACAAATGAGGAGCTTCTGAGTGTTTTTCCTCTTTATTACTGGTATCCTCGTAGCCTTATAGTACACACAACTACCTCCAGCTTCACTTAGTTGCTGAATGGTTCCTTGGTGTGCTGAGCCCAACTGACGATAGGTTGTTATAGCTATGAGTTCAGTCAGGTTAATTGTCCTGTAGATGGTACTCTAAGATGTGCACGCACACACACAAACACACACTTCAACGTGCAACATACTGTAACTACACAATCCAAAAACAGTTCAAAAATACCAAAACCAATTAAAGTCAAATAATCCAAAATACAGTTTAACCAAAAGATAAAATAAATAAATTGCAATCACAGCAACTAATAAATATGCTTGTTAAAAACAAACACATCAAATAAAGAATATTATACCATGTGTGGTAACACATTGGCAAACATGCTCAAAAAGATGATAAACATGCTGATTGTTAAGCTTTTATCAATTTAACCATGTTCACGATCTTTAGCTTGCTTGCTTACATTTTACATTTGCTACTTACCAGTGCAACTCATGGTAATGAGGACATGGAAAGCCACCTAATGCTTGTTTAAGACAATTCCAATCAAAACCTCAATTATGGGCACTGCGGATATCTGCACCAGATTTTGTGCTAATCCATAAAGTATTTACTTTGTGGATTAGGAAAAAATATGGCACAGATGCCCATATTTCATTGGATAAATTAACACTCTGATTTATTGATGGCAAATGCCAAAGTAACTGATGACCAACAGACTGCCATTGTCATCCCTAGTATTGCTAAGAGCATGAATCCATATTTGCAATCTCCGTTTTTGGTAGGGAGGGTGGGGGCTGCCAAACACTTAACCACTTTACCTTTTGTATTGTTTGCTTGCTTTTCTGATGCCAGATAGGCCCTTCTTTGTGAGAAATTAGTGCATCTATGGAGTACTATTATCCCCTACACTCTTTTTGTCCTTACTCACATGTATACTAACGCTTAATCATTATGCAAGGTCAAAACAGCAGCTCAGGAAACCTCCTATAGAGATGTGACTGATGTGCATTCACAGCAAGTGCTTTACAGGGGTTAAGGGTTAATTGGCTGTAAATATGGCATATGAGTGAGACTTCATGACTCTGATACTTACGTGTACCAGATCCAATGATGCATACATGAGTTCATGCCAAACTCCCCTCTAACACTGTTAACCTTTGAAAGCCAGGGCTGAGATGTGCAGTAAGAGGAAAACTCACAGCTGACGTCTCACACACTTTATACTGAAACTCTGTCAGGCACTACAGACAAACCCATTCCACAAATTGTCTCCTCTATTTGCTGTGCTGCTTCCTGTTTAAATAGAGCTTAGGCGAGAGAACAGTCTATCTCTCTCCGTCTCGCTCACAGTAAGAAAATTAAATTTGTAGGAATAAAGAATGGCGTTAACACTGCGATGAATCACAGTTAGTCTTGAAGTATATAAGAAGTAACCAGAGACCTTCACTGCCCAATAGTGCCTGGTGGGGTGTTTCCATACTTCTCTCACTACAGATTTGGAGGATGGTTTCCATGACAAAGATGCACATTTAAGGGATAAATTAGAAAGAGTTTGAATAAAAACACTTAGATATCCCCCCCTCCTCCCACCCTAGGCAGTGAACTCCTTTATTGCTATGTGAGGAGGAACAGAAATGTTTAATTTGCAATCATTCTGACATACTGTCGCTCCAGACAACTCCATGCATACAGACACATTTATGAAATTGCTTTCCACTTTAGTTTTCCATGTAACTTATATGATAATCCAATAAAAATGAAACTAGTACTACTGTAAGTTTGCATATTGTAACCAAACGAATACACTTCCCTTAAACTTTCCCATCTAAGTGTGTAGGAGAACCTTCAGTGGATGCAAATGTAGTGGATTTACTTTTGCGTATGACGGAGGCACTCTTAGTTCTACACTCGCCCGCCTCTGGGCTCGAACTCACATGCCTCGCGTCAACCTCAGGACCGAAAGACGAATGCTCTAACCAGTGAGATAAAGAGCCCGATCTCTCAGCCACCGGCTAAGAGCATTCATGAAGTGTCGGGAGGGAAGCTTCACTAACTGCTATATGGCTCCGAGCCGGCTCCTGCTACACAAAATTAGCAAAAGAACAAAAAAAAAACAACAATAAACAAACAAATATGAAAGGCCCTCTCTAGAGCAAGTTTTTAGTTTGTTATTACCTTCTATTTCTGCCAAGTATGTTCCACTACAAGCCACACTGGTCCTTTACTGTACTTTTCCACTAGTTCGTCTTAGCCCTACACAACTCAACTCTACTCACTTTTTGCATTTCCACTAGTGTAGTCCCTCATACCAGGTACTATTTTTAGTACCTGCTCTGCTCTGGTTCCAAGTGAGTTGAGCCAATTCTGAATGTGACGTTGACCGACTGCTGCCCACTGATTGGTCAGAATGTTGCCCCTGAAGAGTCATGGATGAGACACCCAGCGCATGAATTAAAATAAAAAAAAAAACATCTCTCCACCTGCAGCCTTTTTTTGCTTGGACTGTGACAAAAAGCCACAGACTGAGCAGCAAGTACACAACTGACTCCATGTCCTCCATTGTTAGGTCCGAGCCAGTGACAACGTCCTGGCGAGGACCTATTGTATCTGTAAGGATTATTA
>JANJYQ010250232.1:4335-15020 GCA_024605255.1 Rastrelliger kanagurta | reverse complement strand
ACACACACACACACACACACACACACACACACACACACACACACACACACACACAATCTGTGCCACTGCCAAATGAGGAACAATGGACGTATTAAAAAAATGCTTAACAGGGAGTGGTAACTGTGCATCCAGTGTGGTCTAACCCAGCAGAGACAGCGCTGTTCCTCTCACCTTCCTTTTTATGTCGGTGAACTGGGAGAACATGAGTGACCAGTAAAAGGCCAGTTCTGTCACGTAGTAGTGGTAAAGCGCTGGTGTCATGACCTACAGTGACACAAAAAGAGAGATGGAGTCACTTTGAAGGAGTTGTGAAGGATTTTTGTTTAGTGGTTATAGTGAATATTGAATACTACTATAGTGAAACAATGTTAACGATGAAATCACTACAACACACATCCTGGAACAGTGAGTCATGATGCCCAAGGTCAATTATGCAATAAGTCACGAGAAGTCCTGAATTACAGTGAACTGTACTACACACAATGTGCTTTAAGATGGTTTCAGTTTACACAAGAGCAGTCAGAAGTTCAATTTGATCATTATGACTAATTTGTAATGACGTGTTTTCCCCTAGTTTACTTAAAAAAGAGGAAGGGATAGGGGCAGGACAATGTGAGCTGATCTGATATGCATCTTTTGGTAAGTGAGAGTTTATGATTTCAAAGACCAGATGAAACATTTATGACTGTAGGAAACATATTTGAAATTTAAAGCTGTAATTTGGGATGCATTGAATAGGAACGTTAATCTGATCAAGTAGACCTGTATGTATCTGAAATCTGCGATACACAATCGTAAGATGTGTCGCACCAAATCCTGAACGTAGATTAGGATCCCAAAAAGTCTCATCCTGTGCTTTCAGCTTTAATTGTTATGCCATTCAGCTCAACTGCATTTACAAAATAATGGTTGATTCTGATAAATCTAGTGATAATAATACTACTAATAGCACTAGTTGCTTGTGGCTGCCTAGCAACATGTGAGTACCTATATAGTTTGTCACTCTGAGTTAAGGATTAAAGCTGTCTTTTCTTACAGTTTAAACTATAACAAATACCAGTATATGCTAGCTAATTTATTTTCTATATGATACATGGGAATATAAGGACATCTATGTGATATTAATACTAGTCAGACTGCTTATGACATATGATATAATATTACAGAAAAAAAGACAGTGGGATAAAAGTGACTTTTGTCACTTGCTCTGCACAATCTCTGTGCACACTGGCTTATCTTTATAATTGCCTGTATAAACTAAATCAACCAAGTGCAATAAACGTTGAATTTTGGACGCCATTGTTTTAATGTGTTTTGTTTTAATGATAGATTATATAGAAAGACCAGAGATTAATTATACCTGATAGGGATAACCGTACCAGCAATGACGTGTATCCCACATCCAAGGAGACTAAAAAAATAATTACAGAAATACACATTAGTTATGCAAACAAGTGCTTACACTATCATCTATCTACTAGCATACTATCTTCCATCTGTGAGAGAACAATGCTAACAGAGTGTTTCTCTCCATCTATTACTGTTTCCAAAGCTATGGGTATGCTTACCTGCCAGACAAACTGGAACCCATAAGTAAATATGCACAAATAAAATGTAAACCTCCACCTAGAAGTAAATGAAAATAAGTTACCGTCAGAATGTATGACAGATGTAAGAGAGCAACAATTCATTAAGTCCAAATAAGCGCACATCTGCTGGAATGCACAAGCACATTTATTTAGCACCAGTTGTCCGCAAAACACATCTCACTTCACATTAATCTAATCTTAATTCTAAATTTAACCCTAAATCCAAGTCTTAGTAAGCGCTTCAAAAAGTTGGTGAGCCAATATGTCCTCTGCTGATGGTCTAAAACTGCTGAAACATACACAGAGTATTGCACCACACAAACACACACATATACACACATATACAGAAAACGCAGCCAGTGTAAGCTTAAGCCTGCAGAGATATCAAAGGTGAACACAACAGGCGTCAACTTACATGCTCTCACAGAATTTAGTGTGTGTGCTGGGTTTATCTTGGTTCCTGCGGTGTCTGAACCAGCGCTGGACCTTTCGCACCTCCCAGTCCAGCTGCTTGGATAGGCCATCCAGATGACGAGAGCCTGGATTCTGTGAGGAGAGAGAAAAGAGACGACACGACACGCCACTTTGAATTAAGGCTTAGTCATTTACAGTAGCCAGTTCAAGCTTTTACTAATGATTCATGGTTACTGGCTTCAATCTGTAAGATAAGATAATGGACTTATCAAGTGTGTAAAAAAACAACAATAAATAAATCATAATCTGAACATCTGCACTAAAAAGTTTCAGTGAGATGGAGCCACAATAAAAGTGGGACATTTTGCTCCAAATGTTAAGACCGGGACAGAAATGCGCTCTTGCATAATTGTTTCGTCATGTTCAGCTCCTTCAATGGAATTTCACTCCCCCAAACAAAATCCATGTGACTTTATTTTTTTTTTTTCATCTTTTTTCCAGCAACAATGATTTGATTTATTAACAAGCAGTTAATCAGTTTCCACTGCTCCTCTCAAATCACATGCGAGCTACCCCGACCTCTTTGTTGTCCGTCTGCTGCAGTTTATCCAGAGAGGGAATTCAAAAAATGCAAATTTAGTATCAGGAAAAAAGCTTTTGCTAAACCGCCGCATTTCATCAGATGACAGACAGGTATTGTTATTGGTCTTGCAGAGTGCATGATGTAGTTCTGGGAAATATTTGTATTTAACTCATGAATATATTACATATTCATGTCTTAAAGGCAGATGACTGTGGATGCAAAATTTGCTATTTGAAATGGCAAAAGATTTGAAAAGATTAAACTAATATAAAATGTCAGTTTCCTGGTCTACAAAAGAACATAGTTGATTAACTTTCTAGGGGACCTTGAGGCATAAATGACTTGCCTGGCCTCAATTGTATTAACTTCCCGTTTCACGTTGTTTTTTATAAGGAATATGAATCATGTGAGCACCAAACTGAAAAATGAAGGTGTTAGAAGTAGATTTGACATGAGGACCAGCTTTAAAAAAAAAAAGGGACAAAAGATCAAATAGAAAGGCAGGACCCTTATCTTTAAACAGATAAGTGTTTTTGTTCAGCTGCTACTGTTGAATAAGAGACTGACCTCTAAGAAACCAAGATCACAAAAATGGTTGACTGTGCAATTGTCCAAGTATTGACCCCGCTGGAATGTTTGGACTAATCACGATACAGAACCTGAACACTTCTTAAAAGGAAAAATAAATTGTCCAAAAAAGGAGAACAAACCTTTGTGATGGATGTAAACACTTTCTCCAGCACTGCATTGGACTGAGCTCGTCGTCCAGTACCTGGCTGGATGTGGAGAATCCGGGCACAAGCGCTGGCAATAAATCTGCATCAAAGGCGAAGAAGTTGGAGATAAAGGGTTTATTTAGAGCTCTTACAGAATCAGACAGGTTTGATCAGTGGTTTAAACAGCGTTCAATGATCAAATAATAACTCTGACCAGCCTTGTGCGCTCGTTCAAAATTCAAAAACTTTTGATCCCTTAAGTTAAAATCAAGCGATGTGAAATCTTTTTAAAGGATGGTTAATATTGTGTGACATAAGACTGTTTGAGTGTAGCCCATCTGGGGCGTCATTAGAGCTCTGTAACATCACACTACCAGCTTTGCTAACAGACTCAAGCCTAATAGTTTCTGAAAAGTACAGGTCATTCTGTTAAGTAGAGGTTTGGTCAGGATTGGTTGTTGAAAATTGATTTCAGTTAAAAAAAAAAAAAAAAAAATTATTCATAAATACATTTCTCCTTCTCTGTCTGACTGTGCCAGTGTGCTCCTAAGAGACAGAAAATGTGGTTAATGTGTTTGCATTAGCTTTTCAAGCTACATGGCAAAAACTTCCTGCAGGGGAGCATCAGAAGGTCCCTAGTGATTCTGGGAGGACTTCGTCATGATGGGAACAGCCTGACCTTGTGTAACCTCCACTTGTGGTTGTGATCTGGATTATGACTAAACTGTCACGTTCAGCTGGAAGAGAAGCTTTGTGTTGAGCATAAACACTCATCGCACCAAATTTAGGAAAAGCTGAAGGCTTACAGGTAAGACAAATGTTTCATGATTTCATGTGCTGATAATGTGTTACCACCTCATACACAAAGAATGACTTATTAGCTGCTTTAAGCCATTTGTTTTTTTGCTGTGAGTTACTCTGTGTAGGCTCAATATGCATTAGGCCATGAGTATTCATATCTGAGAAACTTTATAAATTCAGTCCTCTTGCACGTTGGCTTTTTTATCATCTTTTTTTACGTGTCTTGTGAGCTGCTCAGTGTTGTCTGACCACTTCCTGGATGACTAGACATCTCTGTACAGATAACTTCCAGGCTGTAGTTTGTGCTTTGATTTCACTACCGGTGAGGTTAAACACTCTTTTGTTGAGCAGAACAAAAAAGCACAATCAATAATTAACAAAAGTACACAGAATCTTTTAAAGAAACACATTCCTGGGGTTTTTACTTGTGATATCTACATTTGTGAAAATTCCCATGCCATTCTCAAATCCTTCTTTTATCATCAAAAAATGTGGAGCTGCATTGAATCGGACTTCACAGACATAGCAGTGATATCGGGTTTTAACCACCTTCATTTTGCTATCAGCTTCCTCTGGTTCAGGTTTAGTGTTGCTACAATAAAATACAGCTAACTTGGAAAAAACATAGTTCATGAAGTCTTTGTCAGATTTGTTTCTGTAATTAGCTTTGGCATGTTGTTGATTTGGAGCAATTTACACTTCATCTACATACGAGGCCAAGACAATAAACACATAAAATCCAGTCATTTCTAATTGTTTAAAAAATGTTATTTTCTTTTAGTTGTGTTACCTATAAAGAACCATTAAATAATACTGCACTACTTATTGTAGTATAATGTAACCTGTATGAAAACAGGGTAAAATGTATTCCTATGGAAATCACCACAGTTCCCTTAAATTCCACCAATTTTCAGTAAATTCCCTTACATGCCCTGTTATATACATAATATTAAACTCTACAGCTACATTAGAAGTTGAAGTTAGCGATTAACTGTCGACCTCTCCAAAGGACAAACCCTAATTATAATGCCAGTGCAAAAAAATGTTCAATCTTTCTAGTGTTTAGAGAGTAAAGAAAGTGAAGCATAAGGCTGCAAGTAACAAAAGCAGCTTACTTTTTTGTAATCTGCAGATTAATCAGTTTTGTCTATATGGCATACATAAAATACATTAACTTTTCCTTGACTTATGAAATACTCTGTCACCTAATAGTCATAGGATTTCTTCATCTATCAATTGAATTACACAAGATTGTCGTCATGCATACGTGTCTCTTAAAATCTGCTCTTTTTGGTTTTTACACTTATGAATACTGTCCTTGATGGCAGAGATATGACTAATAGCTAGTTTTCTATAAAATACCTCCTATAAAACAGTTTCTATAAGGAACAATGACAAATCAAAATTTCAGTACTCTGATTTTATGCCTCCTCCATGTCTACAAACCTAATAAGTCTATGCTGTTTGCTTTTCACCTCGTGTCCTGACAAAATCAGGTTCTTCAGGTATTGGTTTAGACATACTAAACCAGTACTGAACCATAGCAAAATCCTTCAAATGATGAAACCTCCATTGTGCTAAATGTGTGCAAGAAGACAGAGCCTGGTCATGGGAAACTGACACTTGCCACAGTCCAGCCTCCATTATGTTCTATTACGAGCAAAGTAGGGGGAAAAAAAACTTGAAAACAAGTTTAAAAGTTGTTTTTTTTCCTCAAGTCTTCAGGTCTTGAAAACATCTAGATAAGATGGTGTGCTTTTGAAAAACAAAAAGCGTTGCCTTTGCACAATAAAAAAAACTTTCACGCTTCTTATCTTCTTTGTCTTCATTGTTTCCAAGAACCAGCTTTACCTCTCATCAATCAACTGTCCTACACCTCAAAGCAGTAATGACAAGAATGTAGATGAAAGACACTGGGTTGTATAACTTTTACTCATCCTAACTAGCAAGTCTATTAAACCTATACACAGGAGGACTATAGAAGACGAAATATAACCCTGCAGGTGACATATTTTCAAAAGGTCTCCTAACAGTTTTTAAAGTGACATTTGAAAAGCAGTGTCACTCCACATACTGGATTAATTCTATTTTGAATGTAATTATGTGGTGAGCACAAGACACTGAGGTGCATATGGACAAAGCAAAGCAACTCGATAAAGCTGTTTTATCCATCTTGATGTTAATCATTGCTCAAGGTAATCCACTTTACAGTCTTCTATTTAAGTGCATCATGAGCATAAAACACTTTAAACAAGCAAAGCCGGCACGTAGGGATCAATGTTTGGCACCAAGATCACCTAATAGCAGCTTGTAAGTCGGACTGAAGCTGAATTTACTCAGAGGTTAGACTTTGAGTGCCTGCATTAGCTCTCTAACAATCTCTCTCTATTAAAGTGTTGCCCAGTCACGTGGGGCTAGCAGAACGATGAGCTGCGGCAGCACAAACAACAGCCTCACTTCTCTTCTAAGGACAGGCTTTTAAAATTTACAACAAACAGGAGCTTGAATTGACCAAAAATAGCCCACACAAGCCTGAGCCTGCAGTGCTAACCAGTGACTAGCAAAAACAGAAGAGAGGAAAGTGAGGGATGTAATCTATTTATGACAAACGTCAAAACATCCCTGTTCCTCCTCAGAACCAAGACAACTCCAACATACACAAAGCCTGTTACCTAGAGACAGGTTCAGTGTCCTCCACGTATATGGACAGTTGTGGCCCTGATGGCTGTGTAGGAAAGGACAACAAGGTACACACAACCTTGACACCGGGAGAAGTCCCAGAGGCGAAGCTGACGTACAGGCACAGAGCTCTATTCATAGCACAACACTGGACGTAATTGCGGCCTTCATTTGTGTTTTTGAAAACAGACCTGACAGTTTAGTGGAAGAACTATAACTTTAGGAAGAGACGATGCCAAAATAAACAGAACTATGAACAAGGAGGATGTTTTAATGCATCATATCAACACCCTTGTTCATAACATGTACTCATACTTCCTTAAAGGTTTCTGACAGACTGAAGTCATGTTTTTTTTAATGAGGAAACGGTCAAAGCAGGACACAAAAGATAACAATGTCAACTTTTGCTAGTCCTAATTTCATATACATTTCAATTGTCTTTAAGGAAATACCAGGATTTTATAACCGGGACCATATTTTCCATTTTTTATGTGTATCTCCAGACAGGAAGGTGGAAACGGGTGAGAGTTATGTGTTGTGTGTAGGTACAGACTAGCTTAGCATGATCAGTCATGGCTGAACTGATCAAGAGAAAAGTAAACAAAAAGTTTTATTTCTCTGTATGATCATTTTCCATAATGTTGTCAGACATTTATAGCAACAATCTGAAACAGTAAGTGGCAAAGAGAAGCACTATTAATGGATGTACATTAACGGCTGTGATTGACCCAAAGGATTACACCGCAGACCATTTCAAGGCCAGTATTGACCAGTAATGGACCAGTTTCAAAGATTGTTTTCTCCATTAGTCATGTAGACACAAAATGATGGGAAAATAGTGTCCAGGTTACAAAATCCCTATGTTTCCCTTTATTACTGCTCAACCCATGACAGGGCTTAGAGGCCTACGCCTGCAAACAGCCTGGCTGCTCCTATCTGCAAAGTCACTGCCAGCAAGAAAGCAATGATTAGGATCAAACAAGAAGAAACTGGTCTAGAAGAAGAAGAGGTGGGAGGGGGAGCTGGATTTAAGACAGCCTTCACATTAGGCAATGACAGGAACTGGTGCAACAGGTAGAGGAGAAATCTTGCACTGAGATTGGAAAAAAAGGTCAAAAAATATGCCTTCCAAGAACAGTGGGAAATATGTTTGAAAGCAGAAGCTGTAAGAATGATACACATTTAAAAGCTACATGTTTTTCAAACTCATCTGTGTAGCTGCATTGCACTCAACAGTGTTGGTCATCATATTTTACTGAGTTGACTCACCAATCATGTCAGTGACTTGCTGCTTTGGTTATATCACATCTCACTGACAAGCATTTTCCTGTTCATCAGGGCCACTTCATCTCCTCATCTATCACACGTACTTGGGGTGTGCCTCAGGGATGGATTCTGGGCCCCTAGCCTTTTCTCAATGTACATACCTTTTCTTTCTGTCAGCAGATTAAAAATGATCAGTAAGTTAATTTTGGTACAATACATCAAACATATATGTTTAGTACTATATGTGGACCCATACAAATATGATAAATCATTAAAATAAATACTTTTTGTTTTTTGTTTGAGTTTGGGCTTAAAAAATTACTAGAATGATTATCAAAATAGTTCTTCTGTCGAACAATAACCCGATCAATCGAATAATGGCTGCAGTTCTAAATAATGAACCATGATATCTTTATGTTAGCTTAACTATGATTTGTAGTTTAGGTGACCTAAAGACTACTTTGAGGATAATATAAGTGTAGTATTACTTTCTCCAGATTAAAGCTGTAGTATGTAGCAATTTTTTTTTGTTATAATTGCTAAAATGATCATTATGATCTGACAATAGACTATGATACAGGTCAACTGTGAAAAAAATCTGATGTCTTTAGGATCACCCGGTGGTCGTAATGCCTCTTTGCAAGATCCCAGGGACCTGAGACAAGTAAACCAATCACAGCGAGGAGCGTCATTCATGTGGAGGTTTGTAGCCATGGTTACAAGCCTGTGCGCACACGACAGAAGTAGGAGGGAATGGGAAGGTGTAGCCTTTGAAATTTTCTGTCTAAGGCCACGATTTTTTTGTAGCTAAATACAGCAGCTTTAATGATGATAATCAATACGCCATAATTATATACCTCAACCAACCGGCCAGACAGAAATGAAAGGTAAACTTGAATTCATGCCAACCAATACTGGGCCATCTGCCAGAAATTTGGGAGTTATCTTTCATTCAGGTCTGACCTTTGAGAACCAAGCACAAGGGATTATGCAGATTTGGTTTTATCAGATGAAACACGGCCAAAATGAAAAACCTTTTCTTTCGAAAAAGAAACTTATTTGTGCCTTTATTTCATCCTTATGGATTACTGTAACTCTCTATATTCTGTATTCAATATTTTAAAAAACCCACGAGGCTAAACAAATATAATTAGCCCAAAATGCAGCTGGAACCACAGGGAGACACCACATTACCCTGCAACTAGTCTAACTTCATTAGCTTGCCATTGCTTCCAGAACAAAGTAATTTAAAGTATTAAAAGAATCAGCTCCAAGCTACATCTCTAACCTGCCAAACACCTGTGTACATGAAGGTTCAGCAGAAAAATCCCTTCTCCCAGGTACTGAGTCTAGACTTGCAACACATAGTGACTGCACAAAAGCTGTTCTAGCACATTAACTGTCAAATGCATTACCATTAAAATATGAACAGCTACTTCTGTGTTTCTGGCACTTGTTTTTTTTTTTTTTACTTTTTCTCATAAAACTGACTTGTAGAATTTTATCTTCTATTGAATATTGTATTTGTACTTTATTACCTCTATGTAATTTATTTGATTTTACTGTCTAATTTTATTGCTGTCTCTCATAACCTTTGTAGAAGGGCAGGTACATTAGTTTTTCAGGTTTTTATATCACCAGTGCAGTGCATGTTGGGAACAGACTGATAACTTGGCCTCCGCTACTCATGCATAGAAATGTTAATTTAGTTGATGTAACACAGATGTTATGAATAATAAGTAATCTAATAGTAAAACTGTCTCTTTTTTCATTTTAAATAAAATAAGGGTTACACTTAAACATAATAGGTTGTTTGTATTTTCTATATACCTTCAGTTCAGATATGAGTGGACATGTTTGCTTCAAAGATATGTGCTTTGTCTGCTTCATAATTGCCAAGATCTCAGGGCATACAAGAAAAACTGGTTTCGATCTGCACATAAAAAGTAGTTGTTCGATTTCCACACGTGTAACTTCAGTCATTATGTAGTGCTGCTAATTTGTTGTTAACGCTTCACCTTCTGTATAGACACTGGGTAAGAATCTCTGGTCTCTCCCTGACATGCTGGAGTCAATCTGTAGGGGCCTGAAGCTCCCCCTGTTTCTGCACAGAGGTGAGCAACTAAATCACTAACTTATTCAAAATGTATAATTAGGTGTATCACATGTCCAAATTACACCAAAAAACATTGCACTACCTTAGGTTCCCAAACATAGTAAGTGTGGAGTCAATCAGATGAATGGTTTTTGAGTTTTGTGAAGGTCACACATACAGATGTAGTTGGACTTATGGGTCAAGTGGCAAGAGATAGAAAATTAAGCTCTGAAACTGACTATTTGATGCAATCTTTAAGGGAAGTACTATGTTTTTTTTTTTTTTTAAATAGATGTAAGTAAATGAATGTGTGGGTAAAAAAGTAGAGTATATGAGGCAAGTAACCAAAAAAAGACAGAAGCATGAAACCAGAGCTCTCACTAAAATAGGAGTCCTTTCTTAATAGAGACATTGTGTAGTTTTACATTAGTGCTCCACTTGTGTTCAAACTAGAAAATTCAAATTGAAACTTTGTAACTGTGCTAAAGAAAAGGGCAATACAGTTTTTAATCATTATTATATTTTTGACTCTGATAGAACTG